>VZSR01000393.1:3854716-3942708 GCA_013398615.1 Brachypodius melanocephalos
AGATCCCCTGCAGGGAGGATGGGTCCTGGAAGGGATGAAGAAAACACCTCCCCACCCAGTTTTAAGAGCTGGCAATAGAATACAGACTGCTGGTTACATCTTGCATTGCAACCTGAGACCCCTGCCTCCCCAAGACACATTCCCAGCGTCACCTGGAATGTTGGAACAGGGATTCACAGCCAGCAGATTCCTGCTCCTCACATACTGGGTACAACACAGGCCTGGCAGTGCTGCAGTGGCTGCTTCTGCTGCCATTTTTATCTTTTCTTTTTTTTTTTTTTTTCTGTTAGAAGACTTTTGAAAATCCCCTCCTGACTCAGCTTGCATCTTTAGATACTTAAATATTTAAACAGGTACTGGATACTGTTCCCAAGAGAGTTTTGTTCCCTCCACTTGTGGGCCTCAATCTTTCCTCTCATCTTTAAGTGGTATATTGATGTCCTTGGAAACCCTAACCATTCTCATGACTGGAAGAGGACAATGCCTTGTTCTGATGGCTCATGGAAGGTGTTAACATCTACAATCAAAATTAAGGTCCTCAACTAACATATGTTCCAGCTCGTTTCAGTTTTTCCCAGGTATTTTTCAAAAACAGAAATTTAAAGTTTGGGGGTAGGGGGGAAGTGAAGAAGCAGAAATCACTTTATTCTTGGCATAGTTTTCTTGTCATACCCTAAATCCTTAAAAATGAGGACTTCTCTGTGTCCACAGGTAGAATCCTGTCACACACTGAGTTCCTCAGGCTTCTAAGCTATTCACTGAAAGTCAGAAGTTTATTAAGGGGAGCTGCAGTGTAAAGTTGTTTCCTCTGAACTATTATTAACATTTGACAGACACTGATAGATGTTATTAAACATCTTGGAAAGGCCAAGGAATAATTCAGCCAACACTTCCACTGATTTTGCTTTTTGATATATCCCCTCATTAAAAAGTATCCTTTTGATGGATTTTTTTTTCCAGAATAGAATGCTGTATCTGAAAAAGGGAAGCAAAGTATTTCCTCCAGTATCTTCACATTGATGAAAAGCTTGCAAGGAGGAAAAGGTCATTGCACTAGGATGCAATAAAATAATTAATATGAAATAATTAATATCTAAGACGAAATAGAGAAGAAATAATGGCTGGGTTCTGCCTGAAATACCCAGTGCTGACTTATGGGTTCCTTTCCTCACATAAACAGGAAAATTTGAAAGCTGATTTTTGAGGAAATCCCCAGCTGGTTTTAAATTGTTCCTTATAAAATCTATAAGGTAAAAATTTTGGTCTCTCTTTTTCCTTTGTGTAGCATCTTCTAACTTTCAGTTCTGCTGATGACTTTGGGCAGCTAAAGTTTTTATATAAAACTGTTCTGAAACTCTTTTTTTGCATGAGCATTTCCCTCAACTTCAATCCCTGCTCCCTTTCTCCTGAATTATTCAGCAGCACAGATAACTTATTGGCATGAATCTGTCACCTTTGTCAGGAGTTTATCTGCCTCTTTTCTCAGATAATCCCCTATGACTAGCTAATCTTTCCTTTTGACTTACATCCCATGAACCTTTGAACCCTTATTTTTTTGTCGTTGTTGCTGCTTCAATCTCTGCTGAGTATCTTGTATTCATTTCAAGGACCGAAACTATTCATAAAATGTTAATGGTGTCTATCTTATTTCCCCATAATGCTAAAATAACTGTGGTATTCTGTGGGCTTGCCTACCCCAAGAAACCAGTGCACAGCAAAGCCAGGGATGAATTTACAGCTCCTCGCTCCTCTCACAGACATTTTAAGGGCGCACTGAGTAGAGGATGAGTTCTTACACTGTTAAACGTGGAGTAAGCCACCGTGAACTTAAATGTTCACAGGGCTTTAGGAAGTAGGAACTAGGGCAGAGAAAAATCCATAACAGCTCCCTACCTCCTGTAGAGGAGCAGTATTCCTAAGCAGCTTCTTCCCTGTCTCTAAGAAGGATTTTCTTGTGGTTATAGTAGTGTGGAGGAGAGTTGTGTGCAGGTAGTCCTTGCGTCTCCTGGTGGGTAGACATCAAAGCGCTCGATATAAAATGGTTGAAAATTTCCTTTCAAATTAGTGCTTCTTTAAATGAGGAGCTTGGCTTGAAGAGAGCTAATGTGCATATTAATTAATTCATTCTCCCACTTCCTTTGAAAAAGCTTTTCTTGTGAGGGCAGAAAAGGAAAAGACATGCAGGAATATTTTCATTGTTTTTTGTTGTTACCCAAAACACTGAGGTTTTTAGCTGCAGCTCAAAATTTCCCATGAGAATTGTGTCAAAATTTAAATATTTTTCATTTTCAGCTGTATTTTTAATTAAAAGGTCACATTTTCCAAACAGCTCAAGCTTTACCATCTCTCTGCCTCAGTTCTCTGCCTGTCATTTGGGATTATAATTCTTTTCTATCTCTTTTTGTCTCCAGTCTGTTTAGATTATAAAATACCTCTTACTGTGTGTGGATCCAGTGCCGAGCAGAATGGGATCCTGAGCTTGGCTGGGATACAAAGTTGCTACTATAACGCAAATCAATACTAATAAATGAGCATCAACCAACTTTCCTTTTCACCTTTTACATGTCACGTGTTTCAGTCAATATGCTCTTGAAATTATTGCTGGACTTTCTCTACTCTTATATATGTATTTATCATCCAAAATCATCTTTAAGCCACCACCATGATCGATGTCTCCTAAGAGTACAGCCTTATAATTATTTTCTGTCCCCTGCTGTATCACCTTATACTTCCCTTCTAAAAAGTGTATCACCCATTTACTTGCACATAAGCCTAATTAATTTTGTCAAATTATTTTTAATCTGTTGGCCTTGATCCATCACATTTTTTGCCCTCCTTCCCTGATGCTAATAAATTAATTTTCTTCTCAAAACACACCTGCTGCCAAGTTTACACCTGTAATATGAAAAGTAGTCCCTAAATCACCCTTGATGGGACCAATCCCATTGCCTCGAAATGCGGATGGTGACTTATTCCTTGTCACTCAGAAGCCTTTTCTGGAGCCCAGTGAACAGCTTTCTCCACTCTACCAGGTACACTGACTTTGCAGTTAACCTTCTGCGTGGTGTGGCTTTTAAATTTGCATAATTTATGTCATCTTCTTCACCTCTGTCAGCTGGTTTGCTCTTGTGCTCACGAGAGAGCAGGGGGAGAGGGGCTGAGCTCTCTGGGTTCAGCTGCACAGCCCCAGGGGTGTCCTGTGGGGCAGCCCTGAATTCCACCTGCACACAGCAAAGGGGAAGGATAGCCCTGCACCTAGAGAAAACAACCCCAAAAAAATCCTTAACAGTATGCCAAATATTTAGGTGAAGGTTTGCTTTCCCTGGGTGTCAGAGAGGGAGGGAATGGGAGGGTTAAAAGTGCTGTTATGAATTAAATGGAAGAAAACAAGACATGACACGAACCGTGCTCCCAAGCTGAGCAGACTTTCAAATGGAGTATTTTAAAGGTAATTTGAGAGGAATTTCATCGTTGCACATTTGTCAAGATGCCACAGCGGGTTGACCTTCCCATGCTGCTGAAGAGATCTGCACTCAAAGGGCCTGATATCTCATGAGCTCATCCAATATCTCAGGTAGCTCTTGAGATTGACAGGCCTTTTTGCAGCCATAAAACTAAGCTTGAGCATCTTTATTCTTTGGTGCTATCAGGTCTGGCCTTCTGAGCTTCTTCCAGCAGAAATAGAGAGTTTTCACAGGGGAGAACTGGAACAAAGATAGGTAGTAATCTTTCTAAAAGAGAGAATCAATTAATAAAGTCTCCTGGATTTGCTCCAGGTCCAGCTTTGCAGGAGTGCTTTTGGAAGCACTGCCATCTATGAGCATTCAGGACTCCCCAGGCAGCACAAGATCATTCAGTGTGTGAATTATAGACTTCGGCCTTGAGAGTATAAATGATGGTCGGGAACAAGAGGGCAGATACAGAGTTGTAATCACTCCAGCTTCAAAGTTAACTCAGCACTATATTGCTTCACTAGAGTGCAGGAAATCAGCAAAGAGATCTGATTCATCCTTGATGGAAGTTCCTTGACATGCCCTGGCTGTTAAAACAGACTTCTTCCAGCTCCTTCCTGCTGTTTCAACAACAAACATTTGAACAGCTCCCACAGCACGCAGAACTCAGGAGAGCCTAGGGATTTACATCATAAACTCATGCTTAGAAAGAGGTGAGTCCAAGATGACTAAATGTCCCAACACACCAGAAAAATGCACTTACCTGATCAGTTCATCAGCCTTTATTAATAAACTGATATGGTGCTAGACCATGATGTTTAGTGATTGGTAACATTTCAATTGCAACCATTAAAATGCAACTCTCTGGGTGTAGTTGCTCCTGCCTGAAACAAGGTAGAAGCCATTCCAATAGCAGTCAGAAAAATTCTAGAAGTTTAGATAACACCTGCACAGAAATTTGCAAGGTCAGAGCAAAATCTGCCTGTGCAGTAAATACAAATCACAAACAACATAAATATTTTGATAGCTCAGTAGACAATGGGACAGGCTCACCAGTCACCCCTAGAAAAGGACTGACGTGCATGGATATAGATATACTATATAGATATATTTAAGAATGTATTAAAAGTACCATTTAGTTCCTAGGAATCTGGAAGTGTAGTCAACTCTGAGGGGTAATTGTAGTCTACTGACCTGTAGCCCCTGCAGCTACTCACAGAAGCACAGAGCTGATTATTTCTCAGAAATGCTCTCTGGGGTTGTAAAATGTATTTTGCTTAATACAGCGGTGGTGGAGCCTGGGGTCATGGGGAGAGTGAATAGTGGGCTTTGTAATGAGCCTCAGAAAGAGAAGGGCTCTCAGAGCTTCGTCTCGGTGTGTTCTGGAACACAGATCAGTGTTTTCTCTCAGTGCGTTTCTGCCCTGCTGTCAGACTGAAGCCCGTTCACACACACCCATGTGCGCACACACACACACACACAAACAAGCACACTTTAAAAATCCCTTTAAACACTGCCTCTCCCTCTTAATAATCCCCCCCTTTGTGAAGAGTCTCGCATTGGGATAATCTCATTATGGGGTATCTCCTTGACAGGTTAATCTTCTCAGTTACCTCCCGAAGATTTTGTTGCCTTTTAATCTGGAATACAATCGGATAACATCTACAGATCAATATCTTCTTTGTAGTCATGTTCCAAGGGCTATGAGAGCTGTTCTTCCATGCAGTTCAAATGCCTCATTAAAGATTTCTCACGCTGTAAAACCCTTCCAGAGATATCATGCCTTCATTTGCTATACACTCAGCATAATGTTCCTTAATTCACTGGAGTGTTTTAATGTCTGTCACAGTGACTGTTCCTTCCTTAAAGTCAATATATTTCCTTAAAATAAACTTAACAGCTCCTACACATTTTCAACAAGTAGTATATTAATTTGAACAAGCTTTAAGTGAATCATATCAGAACATTTCTTGTGATGCTCTGTCATATTTACTGCACACTTCAACATGAATATGGTATCTTCTCATTTGTTAGCTTTATGTCTCTGGTGACAGTAAATTAAAATGATCTGTTGAACTCTGATTTTGTCTTTTTGCCTACACTTCCTACCATAATTACTTTTCATAATTTTATTGACTTTTTTTCCTTCTAGTAGAATGTTTCACATATATTAAGCTCTTTGAGATAATATTAAGAAAAGATCGTGAGATTACCTGTTGAACATTCTTGGCTTTGGGCATATTTTTAATCAACAAGATTTTGCACACATGCACAGAATTTTTTTCTTTTCTTTTCTAAACAGCATGATAAGGGAATTACATAGGCCAGGAGGTTCACAGCCATTACCATTCCCAAATGCTGGTTTCTCTGCTGATGAATTCTACTTACTGAAAAAGAGTGAATAAGTGAACCAGATATTTCCTGCTATGGCAAACATCATAATGACAGAAAGAAAGAATAGACAACATTAGAAAGACAAATGGAATAAACTTTCCAAAGATATATGAAGAATTAAGATTAGCAGTGAATGAGGGTTTCACTCAGAAAGGAGAAGAAACCCACACAAATAATGATTTTCCATTTCACTCTTTGGTAAGCTTCAGTGATTAAGAGTCTGAAAATATACCTGGTCTCAATTTACACAGCAAGGTGTTTATTAGTTTGTCAGATATCACATAGGCAGAAGCTAATTTGCTCATAGGGTATTCTGTAATTATACCACTGAGTAGTTGTTTTAAGGGATCCAGTTTTAATTTGTTCCTCTTTGATACAGTCATTTAATTACAACACAGCACAATTGATTAATTGCAAGTACAATATATTTTTTTCTGAGAATACACCTACAAAGTGCAGTAGGATATTAGAGAGTGCATGGCAAAGAGCTGCAGGGTTTAGTTTATGAGGCCAAAAGAGCATATACAGAATATAGACCTGGTTATTTAGGTAGAAATACAGCACAGGCAGCACAGGTGAGATGATTCCATGTCAAGTTCCCCACTTCCATCTCTGTTAAATACGAGATGAGGGTGGGAATCTCCAGTGTCTCTGTTTGCCCCTTTGTCAGAGCTCTCCTAATGGCCCTGATCCAAAACTCAGTGAATTCCATGAAAAGATTTCTATTGACTTTGGAAGCCTCTGGACTTGGCTGGTTACGAGCTCATCTTTCTCTCTGATCTGCCAGCTACCTGCAGCCTTTGAGGGCAGTTCAGAGCGGTGATAATTGAATCAGCACGGGCTCCTCACCTCTGCTCCCTGCCTGGGTGAGCCAGCCTTGCCCAGAGAGCTGGAGGCAATCAGAACCTGTCAGATGACGCCCAGATTGCTTTGTTACCTTTTTCTCAATAATTTTCCCCGTAAACACAGGGGTTAGAGACAGGCTAATAGCCAGTGAGACAGTCGGTGTCAGCAGAAATCTGGTTCAGTGAGGGTCTAAATGATCAGCTGAGCACAGGAGAGACAACAGGATACAGGCACTGCAGCACAAAGATAAAACCTTTGGGGTTTTTGGGAGCCCTCAGGAGTACACTCAGCACTCTGTAAGGCTGCCAGTAACAGGAGCAGGTTGGGCTGTGTGCATTCTTGCTCTAATGCTCCAAGACTTCTGGGCCTCTCAGCTGGTGGTGGATCCTGAAATGCACTCCAGGCCCTCGAGAGACCATTCCATCAGCCCAGCCACACGGGACTCTTCTTGAGGAGGTGGATGGCAGTCAGAGCAATTGGATGGCACGAGTGGGACTCCAGGTCACTGTCATGGTCACACACAGCTCTGTGTCCTCTCCTCCTGTGCACCTAAGGAGGGAGGAGGGTGTGCAATGGCAGCCTTGGTCTCAAACACCTGAATTTTGCCAGAGCTCCTTTCAGGTCTCAGCATCCTTTTGAGGATCTCAGCCTTCAAGCCCTGCTTTCTCAAGCCTTTTACTGCAATGATCAGTAAAACCACAGAGGAATGTTCTTTACCTCACCATGAAAAGGTTGAGCTTTAAATCTAATGAAATTTAATTACAGCATTAACATTGCACAGATACTGATTTTAATTCAGAACACCAGAGTCACAGGAAGCATCTCAAGAATTAACTCTGTCCTAACTTACCCTGCTTTGTGTGGTGGATTTTCTTTGTAGACAAGAGGGAAATATCCTAGCACTAAATTCACTGAAGATGCTGCTTTGATATATGCCTGAACAGTGCACCCAGCAGGGTTCAAACAGCCTGACATTCAAAATTAATGCTACAAATACGACCCTAAAACCATCTGGACTTCTAAAGTAGTGGGCCATTAATTTTTACAGTGTCAACCTATTCACTCTTACATCAGTTTAATTAGTGCACAACATAAGAGATGAGTAAATATCACATGGACAAACACAATGCTCATTGTTGACTTCAAAGAAATAAACTTTCTGAAGAGCTGCAAAACATGAAAAAAGCCACCTACACATTGCCCACACATACCCATGGCAACAAACACACATCAACACTGAGCAGAAAAAAGCTGAACCTATCAAAGTTTTAATATTCATCATCTGAGGCCAGTGTGATTGCATTTGCATGTCTTTGCTGCCTTTTTTTTTTTTTTTTTCCCCAAGGACAAAATGAGGAAGGGGAAAAAAGTGTAGAAATGAAACAGAAAGTGCTTTGAAGCTTCTGAATGGTTTTGATCATGTGTCCAAAACGAATCAACAGTTACTTAGTGCCAGAGTGTGGCTGTTACAGGACATTGCTTATGCCCTCTGAAAATAAATCAAGATGGACATTAATCAATATGTGAATGTGCACGGGAAAGCAACTGGTGGCACTGCAGCCCTGCCTGTTACCTTCTAGGACAAGTGATCTGCCACCAAATGGACAAAAAGTGTGATAAATTCAATGCAATTGAGACTCTTTTTCACTCTCTTGAAAGATTAAGGCCTTTGCCATTCATACATACTCTTTTTCAGTGGTAAACCAAAACATCTGGTAAATGATTACTCGAAATTGCTGTAAAACATAGCCTACATTCCTTTCCATGTGTGTGTATTGACGTTCTTTTCCTGGCATGGGCTCAGATTTTCTTCTTTGATGCAGTAAGTTTTATATTTCCTTCTGCTTTTTTCATCCTATTTGCCTGGCATTTACTCAACACTCTGGACCCTCTCTGTGAAATTGCTTTTACAGCAGCAGAAAGGGGCTCAACTTCCAAGAAGCCCAACCCTTCCTGAGAAAGGAACACCAAATGATTTCTGCTCAGTGAGATGAGAACATCCAATATCCTGCAGAACCTGTCAGTGTGAATGGGTCTCAGGGCAACATCCAAAGGGTTATGAGCTTTTGTTGTTGTGTGGTTTTTCTTTGGTAATAGGTTGTGAAATGGGTCCTGACATTGTTTCAGCTGTGACAGGGTAGCTTGAATTGGAACGACTGGCCTATGATATTCTCCATTAATGTCAGCTCTACAGCATCCCTTTCCTGCTCTCTCCTTCACCATTTTATGAACTCACCCACCCTGTATGAGAGAAGACACGATGTGCAGATGTGGCAATAAAAGTGATTAGCAGTGTGGGGAGACAGGAACAGAGCAGACCACGTAACGTGGAGGCAAGAGAAACCCCAGGGAAGGGGCAGAGGGAGACAGACAAAGTCAGGAGGATGGGGAAAAGAAGCATCTGCTACTGATATTTGCCCTCTCACTTAATGAAGTCACAATCAATTGATCTGAAAGGCGAGAAATTAAAAGCTGATACAAAATAAAAGAAAGCACAGCATGATCCATAGCAGCACCAACCAAAATGAAATATCACTGAGGACAAAAGCTAAATTCAATCCAAAACCAGATTAGATATGCAAACAATGTGAAGGGGGATAGTTACACTGCAGAGAAACACAATTGATTTTATTCATATCAAGTAAAAATTACTGTGATATAGGTCATAAGTCAACTGCCACTAATAAGGTTTAGAAGAATTTTCCCCGGGATCATTTTCCTCTGGACTAGGCAGACTAAAGAGCCAATAACTTCTGTGTTCTTCCAGCAATTACAGCCAGGCTTTTCACTGCAGATATATGGTTATGTCGGGGGGGTGGAACAAAGTTTGCATATATACTCTATATCCAAGACAATGTCTGGAAACAAATAGGTCTGTGCACAGTGCAACCGATGAAGCTCCATGCAACTGTCTTAAATCACAGCTGCTGTATGAATTCCCTTTTAACACCACTTTTTTCATCAAGTACAAAAGGATTTTTAATGTCTGTTTCTCTGAAGAGCTGAATGTTGCAGGGAAAATATTCCTGACCACTGGTAACCCTCGTCTCAATGGGAATATTAATTGTCTGTTCTCCCTGTTTACCTATAGAAAATTTACAGGGTCTTAACAGCTATCAGATTAGCCAATGGGTATAAAATGGGAATAAAAATATGTAAAAGAGACCAATAGCTCAAAATGCACACAGAGCATTCTGTAGTTGCATAAGCACTGCCACGAGAAATCAGGACAGAAACATTTATATGGGAAGTGCACTCCAGCCCAGCCGCCTACCTCCCCCACACTCCCCCAAAAATCATTCAGGAACAGCAGATTGCAAAGAGCAATCACACCAGCCACAGGTTGGCAATCACATCTTCTCCAAACAGCAATCATGGCTCATACTGATGGACAACAACATGTGAGAAACTGTCATTTTGATATTTAAAATCTGTGGTGTGTAAAACACTGTCAGTCTCAGCTGGTGGGATCCGAGCTACTGGCGAAGAAACTGCAGAAATAACAGGACCTGAAATGGACCCTACAAGTCAAAATGTTTATTTTTTCACAGCTTTTCAACGTTATTTGTCTATGCTGCAGACTGTACGACTCATTTATTTACCTGACACTGTATTTCAGCGAATAACACTTGCTCTTAGGACATGAAAATTGTATTTCTTCTTACCAAGTATTGGGGACCAAAAGGTTTAATCTTGCCCTCGGGTCTAAGAGCTGAAAGCAAAGTAGTCTGAGGCCACTTGTATGGGAAAAAAAAGTTGTGTTAGCAGCATCCCCCCTGTCCTGTCCCTATACACAACCCAGCTGTGATGCTGGTGGTGTGACCAGTGATGCTGCAAAGGGAGTAAAGGTTTGACCCAGTCAAACTTTATGGTTTCCCAGCTGACAGTGAGAAATTACTTCCTGTGTTCCCAATGCCAAGGAATGACTTAACTGGAAAAATTGGATTTTCTTTTTCTTTTCTCCCCTCCCTTTTTTTTTTTTTTTTTTGTTTTTAAGACATACAGAAGGAGAGAGTCCTGATGGTTTTATGAGGAGAACAGAACAGAACAGCAAAAATCGTAATGGATTGTCCAGCACAAAATGACCATGGGATGAATGAGGCCCTTAAAATATCATGGCTGGGGCTGACATACTGCCAGGCTTTTGAGCAGTTCCAAGACTTTGCTTTCAATTTGAACTTTAAATCAACCACCCCCTTGATTTCAAAATTGAATTTCAGAGACATGAGGGACAATGAGAGACGTGGGGGACAATGTACCCTTTTGATTTCAGAGAGGGGTTTTTTAAGTGTATACATAATTTGACAGACCAAAGGCTCTGCCCTCCAATGACACATCCAGTAGGGTTTCCTTCTGGAAACTGAGGTGCAATGCTAACAATGAGAAACCATAAACTGAATGTGTTCTACTGTGCAATACTCAGAAGAAAGAAACCTGGTGATTATACAGAGAATGGGAAAGAAAACCCCAGAAATTATCGTGAAACAAACCAAAAATGTTATTGTAAGGGTGGGGACAACAGCAAAAGATGCAGCAGGTTGTTGCAACAGACCAAATTCTGTTCTCTTCATCTTCTGAGAGAAGTGTGTGAGCACTGAGTTATGTCTGGTGATGGAGGAGTTGCAGTCATTACGTGGGTTGACAAAAGCCTGATGCAGCAATTTGCGGATTTAGAAGGGGCTAATGGAAATACCATGCACTGAGGAAAAGGTGTGACAGCTACTCCTTCCAGCTGGAGGTTCTCCACTAATCTCCACAGCCTTTGGAACAAGAACTAAGACTGCTTAGTCCTCTCTAAAACAAGTACAGAGCCATCTATCTGTACTGACACTGTTTGCCATATTTCACTGTAAAGACTTTAGTTATTTTCAAAGACAAAAGTGGCAGGTTTTTTGCATAACCAGCACTGAGGAGGACTCAGAGAACCTGCACCTTTTGTCTGATTTTGGAGCTGGTTAATGATGACGCAACCCAGCTGATGGGAGCCTCGGCAGTGCTCTCAGTGCAGCAGCAGCAGCACAACCCCAGTGACCC
The DNA here is from genome assembly GCA_013398615.1 of Brachypodius melanocephalos. Classification (NCBI taxonomy): domain Eukaryota; kingdom Metazoa; phylum Chordata; class Aves; order Passeriformes; family Pycnonotidae; genus Brachypodius; species Brachypodius melanocephalos. The sequence continues at coordinate 3,866,443 of VZSR01000393.1, forward strand.
AGGAAAGGAGCTCATTCCCTCTGCTCCTCCCTCGTGCCACACTGTGGGCAATGCCAAGGGAAACCAGACTCTGGCTCCTCTGCCAGAACATCTGAGACATGTGCCAGCCATGCTGTGAAGCCACAGCTGAAACTTCTGCAAAAGTGCCACTGCAAGTTGTTGCTTTTGTTTGCATGTTATGGCCACTAAGGCAGTCAGTGTCCTTCAGCTGCCACAAACTTGAGCTGATTCAAGTCTCCTGTAGCAAGAATTCAAACTGTATTTCTGTGCTAAAGTCAAAAAGTCTGTCTGGGTGGTTTTACAGGGCCTTTTTTGGTGCGTTTTGTTTTATTTCTTGGAGATCTGCTGACACATCCCTGTCCTGAGCAGAGCTGGTTTGTAGCAATCCATGAGTTCCAGGCAAATGTTCATCCTTTCAGTGATGAAGAGCTTTGCTGCTATTGGAGGGAAAGCTGATCTGGAGCGCAGACCCATCTGTTCCTTAATAACATTTAGAGGCAATATTCCGTTTCTACCTGGAAGGCAAGCCTGGAGACAGAAAATAATCATTTTTTATGAGATATTTAGATAACTATCAGAGACTCCTGCTTCTTACAATCAGCGGTATCTGCTGCTGCTATTCCTCATGCTTTAGTGGTTTGGACTTGTGACAGAAAATTCATCTTTGGGAGGATACATCTGTGAGTGCCACAGCACACAAGATTGATCAACTTCTGTTATTGCTTTGCTGTGTTCAGTTCTTTTTCTGGATGTACATCCAGCCAGAGAGATAGGCAGTCAATTTTCTCCTTTTTTTTTTTTTTTTTTTTTGACCACTGATTACTTCCTGCTCTTAAGGCATTAAAAGATGCTGATAATTACAAGGGCATTGGACACGACCCAAATCTTATATTGGAGAAAATGGTGGAGGGTCTGCAAGCATCCATTGAAGGTCTCCTAGGAAAAAAAAAAAAAAAAAAAGAGGACTGCCAACTCTGCAGAGTTTTTTGCATAGTAAATCTGAATTCTCAGGTTCTAAATAAATATGAAGCTCATTCCACTGAATGACAGGGATGGAAAAGTAATCACTGCTAGAAAGGGAAAAGATAAAATTCTGTCACTCTATGGTGCCTTTCAAGAGAGGATTTTACTCAAGTTAATGAGGCCCTGTAACATAATAGCAATATTGAATTTCTTACGGAGGATGGATTCAGGATTTCCAGAGATGTGTGGCAGAAAGTCAGAGTGCTGAGGGCAAAAGTGGAGCTTGGGTAAGAATTTGACAGGCCAGTCTTTAAAACCAGCCATGAAATGACCACGATTTAAGGGAAGGAAAAGAGCAGCTCCCTGGGGCTCCAAGGCAGTGCTGTGCATTCCAACCTCTCCTCTGCTCTGAGGATGGGCAAAAGGAGTGGGGAAGAGACCAAGGCTGTTCAACCTCACTCTAATCAGTCTTCTGGTAGGGGCTGAGAAGTCCTAGCTGGTGTAAGATCTCTGCTCTGCAGCACATCAGGAGCAGGCAGCACCACGCAGGACAGACACCAGAATTAACACTGGGAATTACCACCAGTGACCAGAACACCGGGAATTACCACCAGAGACTCACCAGAATTAACACTGGGAATTACCACCAGTGACCAGGATTAACACTGGAATTACCACCAGAGAGTCACCAGAACTAACACTAGAAATTACCACCAGGCAGTCACCAAAATTAACACTGGGAATTACCACCAGACAGTCACCAGAATTACCACACAGAGGAAAGAAAGAAGTGCTTTCCTGATTGGAGTGAAGCTTTGTGAGGTCCTTCCGGCACCAAGTGCCAAAGGGGATGGAGGCTGCAGATCCCAGCACTCCCAAAAGCTCCAGCCTTTTGCACTCCTCCAGGCTGGGCTGATTTGTTTCCAGCAATATCTTCATTACAAGATGGTATGCTAACAGTTTATTTGATTTTCCCTTTCCCAAAGCACAGTTAGCTGAGGGACACTGCAAAGTGTAATTGCTCGTGCCAATCTCTCTTTTTGCCTGCAGATTTCGCTCACACAGTTCGTTCTTCTCTCCCTTTTCCTCCTCCTCCCCAGCTGACAGTGCCAGGATGCCCTTACTGCACTCCACAAACAGTATGAGCCTAATTATGGATTTTTTCAGGCTTGATCTTAGCGAGTTTAAGTGAAAAACAAAATATTTAGTTTCTACAAATTAATGAAGACAACAGAGCACACATCCGTTGTACGTCAATTAGCAACATATGGTGGAAGCCTTGCAAAATAATCAAATGATCTAACAATAAAGAAGTGAAATAATGTAGCAATTTCTCCCTCTTAGTAGCTAAATATGTTGCATGATGATTCTTCCACAGATTTTCTGAGCAGATTGTGGAACACCTGCAAGCACGTAAGCACTGCTTTATCAGGACAAGCAGCAGGTAGATTTTCTATATAAACCACCATAGTTTGATTTCAGTCAGGACCGTTTTTAGGGGGAAAACAGAGATGTCAGACAGCTTCACAGGGTTTGGCAGGGTTTTTTAAAATTAGGTTTTTGGGTGGCTTTTGTTGGTTTTGTTTGGTGTGGGGTTTTTCTAAAAAAAATATAGAGGAGACAGTAGAATGTTTCCATAAACCTAAACCTTTATAAACTTAAATCTTTCCCCCTACCTTTTTTTTGTGCACCAACCAGACACTGGGGGTTTTATACACTCAGGAGCAGCAGAAGGAAATGGGAAGGGGCTGGGATGTATTTCCCTGTTGCAGCCCCTTTACTCTTACAAGCAAACTTTGCTCCCCAGAAAACATTCACGTCTTTCAAGTTCTCACTTCTGAACCCGGCTCATGAGCCCAAAAGTGGCAAACTTTTCCCCTAACACTTCTGAAAATCTGGCCATTTATTTAAATGTGAAATATAAATTAGGACTTGTATTGAGAACTGGCTTTAAAGCCTTGTATAGCTTTGTTACATGAAACCTTTATGAGTCTCACACTAGCAGCTATCTGCAGAAAAATCTCCTTATTACTACAGATAGCTGTGCTCCCTGGAGATAATATATGTACATCCTCAGATCCTGATTTTCTGAGGTTATAAATCCACCACTTCGAAGCACAGTAGCAAATCTAGCACTTGAAAAAACACTTTACTGTTGATGAAGATGAAAAATTGTATTCACCGTCTTCAGCAGCAGAACTGCTGCTTGATCCAGTTAGCCCAGACGCCTAAATTGTAAAGTGAGTTTATTTGCCTGCAGAAAAACCTGCAGGATGATGCCGAGGGACTGAGCAGAAGGACAGATGGGGATTACTGAGCCACGGAGATCAGGAGGAAGAGAAGAAAACTGGAGTAGAAAAGGAGGATGGGCATACAAATGGCCATCGTTAGCTGTAGTTTTGTGACAGCTCATGGCATGGGGATAAATAATGGGGAGATGTCACCAGGTGGTTCACAAAGCCGCAAGGTATGGATATAATAGTGGAAGCTTTGCCTCTAAACTTTTCAAGGTCTTAAAAGCAAAGAAAAGGATAGTAGGGAGGGGCACCACTGCCGTAAATAAAGCTAAAGGTGTCTATTCCCCCTCAGCTACAGAAGTGAGTGAACATCTCACCACATCTCTCCTCTCAAGCCTTGTCCACAGCTGTCAGATCCCACTTGGCAGGGGCAAGAGAGGAGTTTAGAGGAGCCCAGGGTATTCCCAAAAGTATGCCAGAGAGAAGGAAAGCAGAAGAGGAAGAGTAGTGCAGGAAAACAATAGAAAAACTCAGCATCCTGGAGAAGTATCAGATGATAAAAATGATAAAGTGATAAACCAACTGTTCTTCTTCAGGGTCAGTCATAAGAAGCTGTGGGATGAAGCTGGAGTGGAAAATATTAATAACTTCAGTTATGACTTCTATAAAATGGACATTATCCATTAAATGGGCATTATCTCCTCTTTTTTCATATTCATGGACAGATTCCGAGGTGAGGCAGAGCAAGTGCTGGGAGGAAAAAAAAGATCCAGCTACTGGAATACAACATGGTTCAGACCTTAAATTCCAGAGGAGGCAGGAGATGTGGAACCAGAGGAATGGCTCAAAAAGGAGAGGTGGAGGAGAGGAAGGGCTGGTGCCACAAAGCCTCTGACCTGGGCTCCAGAGGCAGCCACCACCAGGCAGCTCCACATGGGCAGGTTCAGCATCTGGGAGTAGAAGGGGTTTCAGGATCAATAGCAACACAACCAGGGCCCCTGTGGCACCAGTGAGCTGTTTGTGGTGCACAGAAATCCATCACAGAACTGCTCCTGGGTGGGGAGAAAGCCAGCCAGCCATCCCTGCTGCTCAAGGTCGAGTCCAGACAGGGAATATAATGCTGTCCTTGACTCCACTGCAAAAGGAAAAATTACTTTGGTGCCTTGTGACAGAGTTCAACCGTTTCCAAACAGTAATCATAGTGCAAAATCATGCCTGGTTTGTGTTGTGAGGAGTGAGCCCAAGTGGATTTTTTCTTGGCCTGTGCATTGGAAACTAAGCTGAAAACAGCTCATTTATATAGGGCACCAATTACTTATTTAATTATAACTTTCACTCTCCCCACACGGCGATAAGAGGATCTTTAATTCACACCAATAGCGTAAAGCAAATCTTCTGGATTCTTTTAGCTCATACAAGAGATTAAACATTCCTCTTAAAGCATTGTGATTTCTCTCTTCCTTCTAGTAGAGTCAGAAATAAAAATTTCGTTGCCTCTTTGTTGTAGCATGAAATCTCCCTTTTCTAATGAGTGTATGAACCAGTCATTTCGCTCTTAATAGGCCACTTACTGAATTTGATGGAGGAGATAATTAAATGTGACAGATATTCCTATGCATCTATCTTAAAACTAGCACTCAAAGATTATAAAAGCCATAACATTCTCTTAATGAAATATGGCTGAACATGAGAAAAACACATTTCAATGTATCTGAAAACAGCTGCAATATTTAGAGATAAACACTGTTAACACTTGATAAGCCTGCACGGTTTTGATATGTACCACAGACATAACAGCAACAAACAAATACCCTTTTTGAAGTAGATGAAAGCTGGAGATAAATTTGTTTGCCTTCCAAAAAAGAGAGAATGAGTATGAAAGTCCAAGAGAATATACACAGTGTAACTACTGAAGCAAGAAAGAGGCTTTTTATAACTTGTGAAGAAAATGCCGAGGAAAATTCATTTAAATAAACCTTTTCAAAACTTCAGCACCGAATTTCAGTGGCCATTAGTCAGGCCTTGTGTTCCTGGGTGGTGTTAAAAGCCTGGGCTGTGGTAAAATATATTGGGAAACCAACTGGATCGATAACTCCAAGGATTTTCTCCATTCAATCTCAGCCCTGCTCTCTTCGCCCAGCTGGGTTCTTGGCACTTTAATTTAGTCCATTTAACTAAGGGACAAGAAGAGGCTATGGAAGGTGGAGAACTAATTGTGACAGCATTCAGAAACCAGGAAAATGGGATGATTCTTGAGGTTTGTGGGATGACAGCTGCAGGCAGGTGCGCTGCCAGGAAGCCGCTGGTGTGGCAGAGCAGTGGGAAGGAGCATCAGGGCAGGGCAGAGCTCCCTCTTCTCACCTGGTGGAAGAGCTGCTCTGGAAAAGTTTAAGCAGTTAAACCTTCATGACGGGTGAAGGAGGGCACACATAAATCTCAGGAATCACTTTCCCTTTCTCCTTTTGGAGTGACAGAGCAGCAAATAAGGGAGATGGAGATGGGGAAGGGACACCAGGTGAGGGGTGGCAGACAATATGACCCTGGCAATCCCTTTCCCTCAGATCTGCAGAGCAAGGAGCCCCAGCTGCCTGCAATGACACAGAGCTCTGTGCTTCACTCACCCCTGTCATGTAAGAGGAATGCAGAAAGTGTAAAGGTAAGAGGAAACTGTGCTTTGATCACAAACAAAATTTATTTCAGGCCACAGGAGAGGAGAGAGGCCATGGGGCAAGAGGGAGAAGGTGGTGGAGAGGAGCCAGCCATGGCAGCTGCAGGCAAATGTGCTCTCGTTACTGAGCTCTCATCTCGCACTGGGAAAGCCTTTGCATGAAGCACTTAAAAGAGCAGCCTCTAGCTATTAACTGAAGTTTTTTATTAATTTCCATGTATGTCCCTTGCAGAAGGTTGAATTTCTTTCCAAATCCTCCAGCCCTGGTGTCCTCCAGCCCTCTTGCTACGTTGGCAGCACTTTCCAACGTGTGTCTCTAGGGAACACAATCCCCACGTTCTCCTCCTTGTGTCTGTATCATTAACAGGGAGATTCGGCAGGACCCGTGATTTTCAGTCTCCCCCCTCCTCTCGTGTCTGCTTTTATTCAGACAAATCAGCAGCACTTCAAAGCTCCCCACTTTCCCAGCATCCAGAACACCTCATCCTGCTTTCTTCAGAGACACTGGGATAAATCAGATCCGCCGCATTTCCTCGCCTTACCTCATCTATTGCTTTGGGGGATTTGTTTTCAAACAAAATATCAGGATAGCTTGGCACGGGTTATTTTTAGCAAAGCTTAGTTGTGTTTTCTGTTTCCCACTCAACAAAGTGGCTTTTTCCACCCTGATTAGCTCTGAACCTCATGCAGAGGCTGTGCCAGTAATGGGGAATCTTTTTGGGTTTGCTGTGACAAACACATATATTTCCTAAGCATCGTAATTCTTTCTCCTTGGTAGCAACCCAACAAACCTGACTGAACAACCAATGGTTTGCTGTCCTGGGCTAAATAAAAGCACCTCCTGTTTCTTTTTTTTGTTTGTTTGGGCAGGGGATGGGGGGGTTGGTTTGTGGGGGTTTTTTTGGGTTTGGGGTTTTTTTGGGGGTTTGGGTTTTTTTTTGGTTAGTTGGTTGGTTGGGGTTTTTTGGGTTTTTTGTTTTGTTTTGTTTTTCTCCAGTCGCACTGGGCTTGCCCAGATTTTAGCAGTAAATTACCAGACCTGCAGTTTGTTTTGCCATTTCCTTTAGAAGTCTGGGGTGGAAATTATCTAGCCCCCCCCCCACTGCCATGGATGCATTAAGCTTTTTTCTTTAAAGAAATCTTTAAAATGCAAACAAACAGTAATGGGCAAAAATAAGGCTTTTTGGTCATGGTGAGGGAAGGGATTTTTTTCCTTTCAACGTACTCATATGAGGAGGTTAATGTGTCACTATAAAAGAAATGTGGCACTCTGCTGTTCTCTCATGGAATACATTCCTTAAATTCTCTCTGTGAATTTACATCTTTTTCCTGAGATGCAGTTTGGCACTTAGTAGGAAATGAGTCTTAAATATTTTGAAAGTGTAATTTGACATCTCAGCAAAACCCTGAGTTGTGAATTGTGCTTCATAGAAATTTTAAAGGCTAGCTGACTTTAAAAAGAATAGAGAATTACATATTTAGGTGGTGCTTTACCTGCCAAAGGTTCTCCTATAATTTTTAGATATCTTGTTTATCAAATTGTAAACTTGGGATATACTTTTTATATTTTTTAGGGTGATTTTTATTTTGAACGGCTTTTCATTCTTTGTGTAAATATCATATATACATATATACATAGATACATATAGACATATATACATACATATATACATATATACATACATACATACGTACATATATACATGTAAAATGTTATATGCCACCAAAAATTGCTTTTTAACTAAACAATAGCAAAAAAACCCACCTGATACTCTAGAAAGAGAGCTGAATGTGGTTTATAATTGTTAATGTATGTATTTTATAATTTCTGGAGACACATCTAAACCATTCAGATCAACTCCCTGAGACTTGGGACAGAGCAGGTGTTGAACTCCTCTTTCTGTTAGGAATAATCTTCCCTTCTGTTGTATCAATTTTACATCCGTTTAAATCGATGCTCACACCCATCAACTCTGTTTTTTACGTTGATTTAAGTCAGAAATTAGGGTTGCTCTGAGAGCCCAAAACATTCACGTGGCAGAAAAGCTGTTTTACCCTGCAGAGAGCCATTAAGGTTATCCCCAAGACCTGTGTGCACAAAAAAAACAAGTACCTTTCGAAACCACTCATCCATCTTTTTACAGCGAAACGGCACCAGTTTGTCCTGTGATGGACTTAAAACCACTTTTAGGTGGAAATTCCAGCTGTGGTGAGCAGCTGCCAGAGGAGTGGATGCCCTGGGGCAAACTCGCCTTGGCAGATTTAACTCTCCCACTCTTGGCACCTTCTTGGTGCTTGGTGTTTGCCATTCGATGTGAGTGTCGTGTTTCAATGATCCAAACCCCATCAGTGGAAATCTTTCCCCCAGCCTCAGTCAGCATTTTCAGTTCTGGGTGTGATGATGTGTCAAGCACGCACTGGAAGGGGTTGTATTTTATTAACCTTCCCTCCGGGCTAATGAATCGTTTTATTCTGCAATTCATTAACATCCCAATGGTCATTCAGGTCTTGTTTGAACACAACGGGGGAAAAGAACCCTGAAAACATACAAGAATGCTCGTTTTGTTGGATGGAAATCAATGTGTGTGTGTGTGTGTGTGCAACTCCTGGTAACAGTGCTGGTCCATCCCAGTGTGCAATTCCCTTAAATCCAATTGGGATATGTTACACAGACTATGCATGTTATAGGAGAAAGTTATGATCATTTTCAGTTTCATCATTTTCAGTTTCATCATTTTCAGTATCCTCTTGTTGGGGCCAACGCTGAATAGAATCATCTGACCAGCCTACACTGCAGCATCTTTTATTTGGCATGATAACCTCCTCTTGTTTTTCTTCTCCTCTTAGAGAGAAACAAACAAACCTTGAGTGCCTCCTTTTATTGAGTCTTCACTTATTTTCATTTTTCTGGGGTTTTTTTTGGCGTTTCTCTGGATTTCGTCTATTTTTGCTTCTTCTCCTCTTGAAACAAGACTGCCCAAATTAAGCACACACCATTTACAAGGTTACTGTGAGTTTTGTTCTCATCTTTCACAGTCTCACCCCTGGGTTGGTCTGTGTTTGCTGACTCAGGACGTTCTCCTTTCCAGGATGGCTGCACCTCTATTTATTTCTTCTAATCAGGCTGACTCGAACATATGCTCCCTTCTGCTGGAGCTCTCTCCTCTCTAAAATGGTTTTGGCCGAGGCTTTATTAGGTTGTTAGATCTATGCTGCTTGCCCTCTTGCTCAAATCTGCTTTTGGGCTTTTGTTTTTTATGCTCGTCTCCAATCAGTCCTTTTAAAATGAGTAACTGTCAGAGCTACGAGATTTATTTTTATTCTTTCCATCATTACCTATTCCAGAGCATGTTCCTGTGCCTTTCTTTTCTTTCCCTCCCTGAGAAGCAAGTGCTCACAAGACAGTTTGGAGATTTGACACTGAGAGCAAGAGGCAAGTAGGGGATCCAAGAGTCCCCAGAACAGAAGAGGAGACGCATCCAAAAGAACTGAATTTCAGCTGCAGGCTGATCCGGGAGGCTATTCTGCAGCTAAAGAAACAAAAGAAAACCTGGGGGTGGAGGGAGATGAGAGCAGCGTAGAGGGCAAGAGGAGTCTTTGTGTTTGGGATGGAGTTTTAAGCTTAATTTAAACCATAATTGGAAGCAGGATGCAGTGGGGAGAAGCAGACAATGAGAATACAGCAAAACAAAAGACTGACCAGGCTAAGTGCGAAGAGATGTGAACGAGTTTTTTAAAAATCAAAGGCAGAGCTGGTGTAAGCTTGGAAAATCCTCTTCTTTACATTCTGGTAGTTTAAAAAATCCTGTTCAAAATCAGAACGAAACCAATGAGCATGTGACAATTTCCATCAGAAGGAAAATGCTGGAGAAATTAATCTGGAAAAATCAAAAATCTGTGTTGTTTTGATGTTCCAGGGCAGCAGGGAACAACCAGGCTGTGGGGAGCAATCTGGGCTGGCAGAGGAGGGATAGACCCCAAAATCTGACAACGCTGGGCTGAGCCAAGGCAGATCTTTTTGTTCTTATCTGCACATCCATATTTTTTAGATAGAAGTTACATCTCCATTTTGCAAAAGGTAATATCATAGAGAGAGAGAAGAGAGCAGTAGTTATTAAAATAGACATTTTCTTTTTAGCACGAAGCATTCCTCAAAGATTTCTCTTGGATTTTTACATTTTTTTTAATGGAAATTTGGCCCCAGATATTTTCAGAAAAAAATTTAGGCTGGCAGAAAACACATCTGACGTATGCCTGTGCAGACAGTGTGTGGTAACTTATTGTGTTCCCAAGGACTGGGGTCTTCACACTTAGCAACTGATAAACTGTGCTGGTCACCTGATGTTTTCTTTTGAGCCTCTAGCTGATTGTATTTTTTATTTCTTTTTTCTTTATTTTTTCTTTCTTTTTAATTTCTTTTTTATTTATCTCCTTTTGGTACATGTAATGAACATAAAATTTATGAAGAGCACTTACAGCAGCAGAAAGAATCCATTCTCTGAAGTGACTCTAAATGTGTGGTACAGAGGAAATCAGCAAGGATGATCTAATGAACCTGAAATCTGTCAATCTGATAAACTGTGAACAACAAAAAAACTCAACACCCAGCACCTGTTGGTGTGAGCTCTTATATAAAAAAATATCTCTGTTAATGGGCGGAATTCCCAAATGGGAAACACTTGTTAGCAATGCAGGAGATGCAATTCTGAAACTGGTCACGTTATACTGTACAATATATAACAATAGCAGCAAGCAGAAGAGCCATTTTATCCCATGTTTTGACAGAGGTTTAATTCACAGCTGATTTATAACATGACCATGAAGACCTGAAAGTCCATGCACTGAGTATCAGCCTGGGGAGAACTTCACTTTTAATACTTTACATTAAATATAGTTTATTGTTGGCCCATTCTAAAGGGATGGAGCAGCAAGGACAAAATAAAACAAAAGTTGGTGTCTTTTGGCAGTTTTGTGGCAGTTCTGAGCATCTTCTGAGCAGGAATCACAAATTATATCTACTGACAAGCTGAACTATTGTAAAATATAAATGAAGTGAGGGAAGTTTTGGTCCTGGCGTTGCCTTTCTTTGGTTTTCAAGGATTTTTTTTTAAAGGATTTACAGTTTAAACCCTATGAGTAGTGCTTATGCCTCTTTTGAAGCTTGAAATGTGTCAGCTGAAGCCAGGCAATAATTTATAAAGCAATCTCACTGCTTCTGCACCTCTCCACCCCTTCCTCCCCAAGAATCCGGGTGTTGGCAGCACCTTGGCAGCATCCTCGGTGCCCCCACAGCACCCCGGGGGTGGTCAGAAATGCTGTGAGGATGCCATGGCAGCACAGACGGCATCTGGGAAACCCCCAGAAATTCAGCCTTGCTGAGAGGGTCCTCTGCACCCCCTCTGACATCCCTCTCCTCCCAGCTGGTGACAGGGAGGGAAGGTAATTGGTGGCTGTTTTCATCCCAGTGATCTGGAGAAGGTGAGGGGAGCAGTGTTGTCTCCACATCCCCGGCATCGCTGCACTCCCTCCACTCTCATCAGCAGCAAAACCCAGAGGAATTAAAGCCCTCCAGTACAATCAACACTATTTACATCCCTGGCAAGCCGTGGGGCTCTGGTTTTTTTTATATTTATGGCCAACTGTTTAAAATATATTCCTGGTTTGGTTTTAGTGCCCGACCATGGCTTGATTGCCCATTAATGAGGCAATCACTGAGTTCTTTGATTGAGTGAGCAGCACAGGTTGGAGGATGAGGAGGTTCCTTCTGGCAATTACCAGTTGTGAAGTGTCTCCACGTTAAATACTTGCTTCTAAAGTAAATTTATAATCCTTATTCTTTAGCAATGGTGAAAGAGACTTCTACAGGTTCTTCCCATTAATTGCTATTTTTCATTTCTAGATGTAGACCTCAGCACTTCGAGCACAGCTTATGAAAGCCCAAGGAGTGGATGTGCATGGATGGCTAATCCCAGGAAACCTGCAATCCACAGCACAGGAGTGCTATCAGTAAACGCAAGCTTGGCAGCCCCAAAGTGCCTGTGCCAGAAAAACGCTGCTGTTGTACCTTCCAGGCACGGTGGTGAGCAAATTGTAGAGTCACAGATCCAAATCTAACACAGAGGAGCTGCAGCAGCCTGGAAAGGCTCAGGATTGGGAGGGTTTGGTATCGCTCTGTGTGAGATTCCAGCACAGATCACACCCTTTGTGTAATGGGAGCTGCAGGGAAGACCCCAAACACTGAATTTTAGCTCTTTGCCTCTTGCCATCCCCACTGCTTTCCTCTATCCACTCACCATGCACACAAAGGTGTCAGCTGAGGGAGAGGATTTGGGTTTAAACCCCGACAGAGTGGTCACAACAGTGCAGCTGGTGAAGGAAGAGAATTATTTGTTCTGTTATTTGCAGAGCCCTGACTCCAAGTTGCAGCTCTGCCCTGGCTTGCTCAGGATGGCTCCATTCTGCTCCCCACAGCCAAGTGGTAAAAAGAGGGACCCCTGCTGCTCTTAGAAAGGTAAACAGTATGTAAAAGGCAGAACTGCCCCTTTCTGAGCAATAACCTGGAGCTAGAGCACCCTGCTGGAAAACAGGGATCCATCTTCCTCCTGCAATGGTTTTCAGGATTCGAGGTGGTGAAGGGAGGTGATATGTCCCAATCATTCATGCATTTCATGTGTCATCTGCAGAAACAAGGAGGCAGGGACAGCTGTCTGGCAGCCTGGAACAGGGGCAGAGCATCGTGGATTTGGCACTTGGCTGCATGACCAAAATGTACCTTCTCACTTCTGCTTGTTCTTCACTCCCTGAAATCCGTGTGGAAGAATTTAGAGCTGCCTGGGTAACCTGTGATATTCTCACTGTAGCCTGAAATTCCTCTAAATGTTGACTCTGAGAGGAGCTTTGTTGGAGAAAGGCAGTGCCTTGGACCAGAGTGTTTGCACTAAACCCTTTGAAGATCAACGAGCCAGAATGATCAGACAGTTCCAGTTACTTTTGGGGACTGCATTTATCTTACAAGCTGGCCTTAAAATTTGGTCTTCATGCATTATTCAAAGTCCAGATGTACCTAGCCTTTATGCATTCTTTCTTGCCCATAAAGTCTCTTCATTACTTTTATTGCCACTGTAATAATAAAGTGGCCTCTTTAATATGCACAGTACAGCCACCAAAGCTGTACTTACTAAGCAAATGTTTTGGATCAAGTCAGTTTGGCATAAAACAGATTCTGATGATTCCAAATGGAAGCCTCCCTCCTGCAGGAGCTCCCAGGAGCTGGGAAATGCTGTATTGCATAAGACACAGGCACCTTGTGACCCTGGGAAAACATTTCTGGAGTGATGTTCCTCTCCATGCTGCGGCAGGGGTTTTTCTCTAACTCAATATGCCTAAAATACACTGTCAGGATGTGTATGCACACAGCACAGGGCTACGTGATTTTCTGCCTCTGCCTGTTTGCTCTGTTGGATCAAAGCTTTAGTGAAAGTATATAAAAATTTATTAGCCTACATAGGCCTAGGATGCATTAATGTATATGTTTACATACATTAATGCATATATTTCTATACACACGTATATGCATATATTAATATTAGTATTTTTATTAGTATTCAATGCCACTAATCCCCATTTATAAGCTGTGAGTTGTTCCCAAGCCTTGTCCACTGGGGTAGGCAGGCAAGGAAGACACGACCCATTAAAAGAGGCCGCTGAATTTCTGTGGTATAATTCCAGCTGTGTTTTATTCATTTGCTGTTATCTTGCAATGGCTCTTCTTTGTGCTTGCTTTGTTTCCTCCCTGCAGCTTCTTTATTTGCCAACACTGGGGAATTTTGCTTTTATGCGGTGTTTACAATGCTTGCTGTAGGGCACATATTTAAGTACCTGAAACACTTTGGGTTTGTGATGTTTGAGTTAAATATAGCGTTGCTCTGCCATGTACAACATGTAAATATCTATGGCATAAGCACTTTAAAGCACTCAGAGCTGAAGCCCCATTCCCCCAAACATGCGTTGTTTTCAATACAGGTAGCGTAAGTATAAAATGGTTGAATAAATGAACACAGGGAAATAAAAATTCCATTTTCTCAAGACAGCAGTTTAAGACTGCCTAGAGAGCCTTGCATGCCCAGGTGGGCTGAGCTCAGGTGCTGTGCCACCTCACTGCCCCAGGTGTTGTCTGGGTGTGCTGTGAGCTCGGCAAGGCTCAGGTCGAATTCTTCACTCTCCTTTAATTCTGTGCTCCCCCACTGAGCCAAGAGAACTTCCCCATTCCTGCTGAAAGTTGAGACAAATGCACTGGGAACTGTGAAAGTCTGAAATAGGAGGCAGCAGTGTCGGCTGAGGTGTATTTTGCTCTGCTAATTTCTGGCTGCTGGAGTCTGCAGAGAGGAGGGAGCTTTTGTGCTGAACGAGCATGACAGGGTCACGCAGGACTTGGTGCACCTCAGGGACAAAGTTTCATAAAAAGAGTTTCGGTCTTTCATCAACAGTGTCTGCAGCTGGAAATCAAACGAAATAGTTTAAAGAGCTCCAACGGTGCCATACCAATGGCTGTCCTGGGGGAGCAGGGTGGTTGTTAGGACATCACCAGTGCAAGCTCATTGACCACAAAGTTGTGGAGACAATAGGCATGGAAAATGTAAGAGTGAAAATTAAAAACCTTTGGAAAAAGCCTTTGTGAACGTGTAGGTTCTCGGAGGATGTTTCCCACCTCTCTATTGATCTGTTGCCATAAGTCACAATGACGGTCCTGCTCAGAAGAAAAGGATTGCTTCCCTCAGAAGGTGTGGTAGACAAAGATTGCAATCATTGCTCCCTAACAACAGCAAAACCCATCCTCGGCTGTGCTGCACGGGAAGGGTGCAGGCTCCAGCTCATTGCTGCTGCCTGCTTCGTGAAGGTATCATCCACATGGCAGGCTCCATTTCCCCTGCTCTGAGCAGGGTTTGAGGCAGGCAGGAGCACAGGGAGCTCAGAGGGGATGGGATCCTCCCAGCGTGCTGGGAGCTCCACCACCCTCTTTTTCTACCCTGCTCCTCACCAGGCTGGGGCTGTATTTATAGCAGCAGGGCTCTGTTATGTTGTTGGTGCACTCTGCTGAAAATTACTTGGTCAGAGGAACCAGCTTCTGCCTCTGGCTGGCATCAGAGCTCTGTTCCAGCTCCAGGAGGGTGAAAACCCACTCGAAAAGCCATCCAGACTTCATTATTTATTAAAGCTGGAAAAACAAGTTGCCCGAGTCATAAATACATGGGTAGCACCGGTTAATCCTGCACAGGCAGCGCTCTTATCACAACGACTTCAAGCACAAATAAATTGTTTCTGGGACCAAGAGCACATTTACAAATGTGACTGAAGCTACTGGCAGCATTAAGATGAAGATGCAGCAGGGTTTAGATCGTGGAATGAGTGATGCTGAGGAGAGCCCTGCAACAGGCCCTTTTATTAGTGCTCAGTATGCTCGAAAGAAGTAGCGTGCCCCACATTTAACCAGGCACGAATAAAAACCAAAACAGAGTGTGCGCCCATGGTAGTGAAATATTATATGTTGAGCACATCCTTTGTGTGGTTGTGCAGCCACTTTGGGGGATTGTTCTCCCAGCTCTGGCTTAGAAGTGATTCACCCTCTAGAAATTGGGAGTATTCCTTTCTGTTCTGTATTCCTTTCTGTTCTGTATTCCTTTCTGTTCTGCATTCCTTTCTGTTCTGCATTCCTTTCTGCTCTGCATGGAACTGTGTCTGTTTGCTGCTGTGCACACATAGCAACCACGTCACTGGGTAAGAGCAGGGATTAAGATGACGCAAAACCAGGATTGCTCCTGTAAAGTTAAGGCACTGCCCTTCTGTGTGCCATGGGCAAAGGTTATTGTGGAACCTTGCTGCTCCTTGCACTGGTATAACTGTGTGATGGATTGCTATCTGTCTACAATATGCTGCAAAAGAGTGAGAAACACCAGTTTGTATAAATTCAAGTTTAATTGCTTCTCATGCCAGCGGCCATGTTTATTTTACTTCTGAGAGATGAGGTTTTTCAACCCTTTTGAAAAATACCTAATCTGCATCTCTTCTTTCAGATCACACTCTAATCCCTTTGACTGTTGTGATTGCAGCAGACTTCAGAAGGTTTTCCACCAATTATATTCTTATTTCTGGATGTCATCGGTGGAGCTTAGGAGGGTGCTTTCTTGCCTTCCTCCCTTCCCATGATAAAGCAGCTGCACAGAAAACAGATGGCATAGAGTCAATCCAGTTGAAATTAATGGAGTCAGCCTCTCCACACAAATCTCTGCAATGAAAAAGGAGAGATTCACGTATAAGATGTATGTTGTTTGTAAAGGAATTTAGTTCACGTAAGGGATAAAAAGCTGTAACCAGCCAAGGGGAAAGCCTGCTTTTTAAATCAAAACTCAACTACAAGTACACAGGAGCAGTCACACTGTCTCAGTGGATGCCTTCACATTTGGAGTTGAAGGATGGAGGAATATTTGTATTCTGGCAAAGTTGTGTTTAAACCATAACTGTGCATGCATTGTTACAATATGCAGCCAGATTTTACATGCAGATTAATAACAAATTTATGACTGGACTAATCTGAACCCACATAAACCCCTAACACTGCAAATAATCTTTAAACCACTGATCAAAAGTGTGTGACTTCAAGAATAGGCAGTTGCGCATCGGTGTTTATAGTCTCTGTCCATAAAAACCGGGTAGCACAGGGGAGCAGATTTACAAAAGTCTTTTCATGCCTACCAGGAATTTCAAAAAACACTTAAGCAATTAGGCTCTGAATACCTTTATGGCTGGTACAAATTAGGTGACTAACTTATGCAGGTGCTCTGGCGAATCCCACTAGACTCATCCACGCATAAAGAGGTTCCTAAACAATGCTGATGTGTTTGCTCCGTGCTCCTTAAACCTTTCGGTGACATATTTCGTTCCTTCCTCTGAGTAATAGAATTGTCTCCTTGCTGTGAGTAATCCACTTGTCAGGAGCTAATGCCTCGTCTCGCAGCTGCTCCGTGCAGGTGGGGTCATGGCTGGTGTCGAGCCAAGCCGCTCAATTCTCCTCCTCCTCCTCCTCTTGCCGCTGCCTGGAAAAAATCCAAGAGTGCATTGCACGTCTGCTGGAGCGCACCTGTGCTCGGCACCTGGGAATTGCAGCCCGGATTTGCAAGGATGGATCATTAAATAAATGCAGGACTGGAGTGTGTGGTGGTTCTGCACCAGCCGGCTTGGGTGGCGCAGGGAAGTGCTGGGTGGATGTGTTGGAGGCTCCTCTCTGCACGAATGTGTCACAATCTGGGTGTAGTAAATATATCTGTGTTGGGGCTGAGTCTCACACTGTTGTGATGAGACAAAATGACAAGTGTGCTCCAAGCAACAATCCTACATGTCTTCATCAAAAAAAAAAAAAAAAAAAGAGCTTCTTTTTATTCACAATAATCAGGGATTTGGAAGGAGAAATGGCAGGCATAACACAGTGAGGGTAAAAAAGAATTTCAAGAGGAGTATCAGATGCTCCTGATTAGCCACGAAACGCACAAGCAGAGCTGCCTCAGGATAGCAGCAGAATCCCACTGCCAAAGGTGTGAGCTCTCTGCAAACAAAGCATCAGGAAACCTCAGCAGTCTCCATCCCTGGAGTGACAGAGAGTGGCACTGGGGCCTGGGGCAGCAGTCAGGGAGTCACAGTTTGGCATTCCAGGGAGCATGGCCTTTGTTTGTGTTACTTTGGGGCTCAGGCACTGACATTTCTGTTCCTGTGAAAGCCACGTCTGGTTAAGTGTTGCCATTTCAGGTGTGAGTGTTGTGTTGGCTGCGGAGGAGGGAGGAAAGCAAAACTTTCTAAAAGTGAGCCTGGCAGAAAAGGGAAAATCACTCCAGCTGATTATTTCAGGTGAGGTTTCACAATTGTCAGCCAAACCATCAGGCAGTTTACCCATATGCTTTCCTGCTTGAAACATTTTATTCTTTTCCACTTCCAGATTCAAACAGCCTTCAGGGATTTATAACATTTACTTAAAAACAGCAAACATTTTCAATTATTTCCACACTGTTCAGAGACCATAATTTACTTAATGCTATGAACAATCACATTTCTCGGGGACTGCTGTGAAATGTCACCTCTAAAGGATGGCTCCCTTGTTGGTAGCAGTGAAAGCCTGGGTTGTAGTTTTCATTTTTTATTTTGATTTAATTTTCAGACAATTCAACTTTCACACCATGCATGAGTGACTAAATTCATTTCACTTGTCGGGAGAGAAGAATTTTCATAATTAAAATCTAAACCGAGGGTGGCCTTTTGCTTTGCTGACCACATATTTTCTTCTCTTGTGGTTGGCTTTTGTTCTGGACAGTGTGGGGTTGGGGTTTGGGTTTTTGTGTCCCTCCCAAGCTGAGGGAGCTGGGATTGTTTAGGCTGGAGAAAAGAGGCTCAGGGGAGACCTTGTCACTCAAAGGAGGTTGGGGAGATGTGGGGCTTGGTCCTTTCTTCCAGTAACAAGTGATAGGATGACAGAAAATGGCCTCAAGTTGCATCAGAGGGGTTTAGGTTGGATGTTAAGAAGAATTTCTTCACTGGAAGGGTGGTCAGGGACTGGAACAGGCTGTCCAGGGCGGTGCTGAAATTGCCATCCCTGGAAGTGGTCAAAAAACCAAGTGGATGTGGTGCTTGACAGAGGAACAGAGGTTAGAGGTGGAATTGGCAATGCTGAGATCATGGTCAGACAAGCTCTTAGAGGACTTTTCCCACCTTAATGATTCTGTGATTCTATTATCAATAGACAACCTTCAGGAATTTGTCTAAACCTTGGAAGGATTTAAATGAAGGAGCCATGTGGGCTTGGGATGAAATTCCTCTCTATCTACAGTGAGATAATTCATCTTTTTTTTTTTTTTTTTTTTTTTTTTTTTTTTTTTTTTTTTTTTTTTTTTTTCCTAGAGCAGTGCATTAAAAGTTGATATCATATATAACTGAGCTTTTTATATGCATGAATCCCCTCAGGAGCACCCTGGTGTGAAGAACAGTGTGAAGTGGCTTGTGGCTCTGTCTAAAACCAGATGTGTTCCAGCAAGGTCATCCCTCCTTGGCTGATCTCCTGGAGCTGTGGGTGACCATGGCTGCTGCAGGAGGTCTCACTGTGCCATACTGGGAGCTGGTTATTGCATGGGAATAACCTGAATTTCTTTCCTGTGATGTGGACAATCCCTGGAGGTGAAGAATCCTGTCCCAACAACCAGCTACTGAGTAAAGACTGATTCAGCCACAGTTTGGAGTGGCCAGTCCCAAGCTGTAGAGAAAGCTGACACTGAAATGGTTGTGGCTCCTTCACCTGGCTGCCAAGGAAAGGTGGGTTGGTTTGTTGCTCCCCCTGCTTGCACCAACCCCTCTGACCAGCTTCTGCTTCTTGGGAAGGGTCCATCACCTCAAAACACCCCTGGAAAAAGTGCCCTGAGTTCTTCTCCCAGAAGCTGAGCTCATTTCCATTAAGAATCCATACACTATTCCCTGAAATGTACTGGGCATTAAAACCTTATGCAAATAATTATTACAGCTAAGCCGTGGTTGTAATTTCCATTTCACTGAGGTCAGTTGCATCACATTTTTTGGGTTTAGCTGCTGGTGGTGTAAATGGCTTGTGCTCCTCTTTGAGGGTGCTGGTTTTAAATTAAATATAAAGCTGGGATGTGTGCATCTGCTTTAGGCTCCCAAGCCACTGAGGTGCTCTTTTTAATCAAAATCCATTACCTTTCATGAGATGCAAAGGATTAACCCTTAAGTGACTCTGGGGACACAGTTCAGTTAAAGTTGCACTGATAAAGTCAGTGCAACACAGTATTTATGCTTTTCTGTTGAGATAAATGGTCCCTGGGAAGCGCTGAACTAAGCAAACCAACAAGCATAGAATTTCAGAGGTTAATTGTATTCATGTTCTTTTCCAAACATGGCTTTCAAAGGATTATTTCTCCATTTATTTTCTTTTTTTTTTTTTTTTTCCTTTAAGCTGGTTTAAACTTTAAAAAATGCTACATACAGCCTTCATGCGACACGGTTCTGTTTTTCCTGCTGCCAGGAACGTGTCTTTTAAAGGTATGGAATCACAGATGTGCACACAGTTGTGTTATCAGAAGTTTATATTTCAGTTAGACGAGGCTGGGGAAAAAAGTGAGAAAATCAAAGGTTTCAGTTGCTACAAAAACTGGAGGAGAAACAAGTTTTAATTTTAAGCTGTGTAGAGCGCATCCTGGAAGTGAATTGTGCTTTTAATTAAGTTTGTCAGCACGTTATGCACGGCTGAAGCTTAAGGAAATACTATGGAGGTGTGAAAATCTAGGGAGAGAGAAGTTGGTATTTTATTCTTTATGGCCTCGAGGAGAAACATGGTACACATGAAAAATCAAACACCCTGCAGCATATCAGAGTTATCTAAATAATGGTCTGATAAACAAGAATGATTTCCCCACCCACCAGCCTTCCCTCACTCACATCCTTTTGCATCTGATCTGGGCAGTGGGGGCTGCTGTAGCTAAACCAAAACCTCACTGATGTGGAAAACGAGCTGTTTGTTTAGCACAAATATAACAGCAAACGTACCAACAAGCTTACAAACCCAACCAACAGAATGGATTTACCCCAGCTGGTGGTAATCCAAATATCTGAGCAGTAGAAAAGAAATTCAAAACCCTCCATTGTATCTCCCTGAGCCTTGGAGAAGCTGCAGCCCACGTCTCCTTGGGAAGCTCCCTGAGCAGCAGGCTCTGAGCTGGCCAGGGCAAAGGGCAGCTGCTCCCCTGCTCTCAGCAGCTGCTGGGCTCCTCGTCCTTCCTGACCCAAAAAGATTGCATTTTTACTGAGCTCTAACTCCAGGATCTTTATTTACATCTTCCAGACTTGAGGGTGTTATTTTACCTCTGTGCATGAACAAATGGGAATGTCTGTGGTGATCCTGGTAAATCTACTCAAGCATTGATTCTTCTCCATCAGCAGGAATTGAGGCAATTTGTTGTCCTCACAAGTATCTTTTTATCACTTTTTTGAGGGGTTTCCCATTTGCTCTTAACCTTTGGGGAGGAGGGTAAGTTCCTTTTTTTAACAACGATTTGGTTTTCCCCCTCTCCTGCACATAAATTAACACACGGGGCCCTGTGCACCTCCATTCTTCACATCAGCCCATCCAAGGAGCCTGAAGCTGGGGTGGGTGGAAGGTGCAATTAATCCTGTGGCAATTAGCTAGGTGCAATTAATCTTGCAATTAATTAATGGGAGGCCTGGTTGCTCTGCCTCCCTAGGAAACGCTGGCTGTGCCGAAGATCTTTGCTTGGGCAGGGTGATTCCTTTGAGAAACACAAGGATGCCCAGCCTGGAAAGGTTTTTCCCCAGGAGCAGGATTTCATCTGAGATTTTTCCTGCCTCTGGGAACTGACAGAATCCTCGAAGTCTCAATTTCCCTGACACGAGTCAGCTTGCAAACTCTTATTTATTCGCTGTGCGGCACCCTCAATATGCCACGGGAATCATTAACCTACGTAAATTAACTGCATCCTCAAAATGTATAAACAAGCTAATTTTAAGCATCCTCTAGATCTGAGTGAAACGTATTTTGTGTGCTAAAACATTGAAAATTGGAAGACATGCTTGTGAGAAGAATGGTGTTTAACACTCTGAGTGCTTTTTATCTTCAAAGAGCTTAACGAACTTCAGTTGATTAATAATTTAATAAGTGATGTATATTAAAGTGTAAATAGTGCAAATGCAAGCCTCACATAAAGATTTGGATGCCATGGCTGTTGTTGGGGTTTTTTTCAGATAAAGATGGTGTAAAATTAATTAATCAGCTAAATGAGCTTGTACATTCGCTTACCCTTTAAACTTGGGAGTTTCAAAAGTTATTGCAGTAATATAAAACATGAAAGTATTTAAAAATAAGGAATTAAATCTACTTTTTAATTCCCGGTTTGGAATAATGGCCAATAAATAAGGTGGCTAACAACTAAACAATAAATTAGTCTAGAAAATTGTTAGAAAAGTCCTGCATTGGACAGTCACACTAGCTGTCATTTAAAAATTCAATTTACCATGACACATCTTCCATCTGATACTTACAGAACAAATTAGGCAGAAAAGCACCTCATATTCCGGTGGCTTTTTCAAGGTTAAATAGACAACACACACGATCTTCGAAGTAGCAAATGGTGCTACTAAAAAATCCATTAATACACATATTAACACAAATTTGACAGGCCCTCATGGCAGTTGTTGGTGACAACTAACAAGGGATGCTTCACAGGATCAGTCACATTTCCGTGAGGTTCATTTTGTTAATTATTTGTTACTCTGAGTGCAGTGATAAAAGCATGCTAATATGCCATGGAAGCTTTTCCTTTCCTCTGGCCTAATTAAGGACAAACTCTTCTTTTGGACAAGACATTGCAGTGGCACGTCTTCAAAAAAGTACTTTTAAATTTCTTTTCACTGTGTTTCTGATTATTCTAGAATTATTATCTAGGAAGGAGCAATCCACTGACTGGAGCTGTCAAATATTCAACCCACTGAATAGCAATAGCTGTCAAATTAGTAAATATTATCTGTATTTGCAACAGCCAGCAAAAATACAAGAGTGCAGTGAGAATTCTAAGCGAATGTGTGGAAAATAGATCTCCTTGGCTCATGGAAACTCACACCAGCAATGGATTTGCCCATTGTAGGGATTGAGCATGCAGTGACTGCACCTCCATCATCATCCTTTGCAAAATCTCCCTCCTTACAGAGAGCTCCTGTGACCAACAGCTTTAACTCCAGGGAACACCTGGGCTGGTGTTTTGTGGCTCCTGTGTAAGCAGGCTGGATGACTGCTGAGGCTGAAGTTTTCTATAAACCCTGCTTCTGCTCACCAAAATCTCTTCAACGCATGTTCAGCTTAAACCCCGAGGAGAATGACATTCCTGTCCAGCAAAGCACTCCAGCAAATGCTGAAATTTCAAGGTAACAACAGGCTTGAATTAAGTAGATGCTTCTCTTTAAACAGTCAAGCCAATATTTTTCTTTCTCAGTATTTTCTTAGCTATAAACTGTGCTGCACTTCCTTTGCAGGCAGGATTGGTGCCATTTCAACTGTTTACAAGATCCTCAAAGATGTTTCCCATTCCTATTCTTCCCACGAGGTTTCCTCAGAAAAACAGCCTAGATGTGGCTGCCCATGTGGGTCTAGAGTTGCCCACGAGGATTGTAGAGATGTGAGGGAAAAGGCTTCTGCCTCCAGGACCAGCAGTTTTACCAGCCCCAGCACAGCACATGATGGCTCTTGCTGGATCAGCACAATCTACCCCTGAGCTTCTTCGTCTTTAATCAGGCTGATGATCAGGACACTTGGGAATGTTTTTCTTGTTTCTCCACTCCTCTGTACAGCACTTCCATCAGCGCTCAAGCACCCCCAGATGAGTTTTCAGCATGCATGTGAAAATCGCAGTCACCGAGATCCTCTCCGGGATCGTTTCAAACGCTCTCGGTTTGCTTTCGTGGTGTCTGGAGTGTTTTGTGCTGCTCTCATCCCCACTGTGAGTGCTGTGGCTGCTGAGAAGCACTGCCCACTTCTCAGAGGCACTCTCCCCCTTCACCCTCTGGCCAAGGAGGTGGCAAAAGTCCTTCCTTGCTCTGCAGCACAATCCCCTCAGAGGTCTCCAATATTGCACTTGACCATCACATCGCTGGGCAAAGTGGGAACAGGTTTGTTCTGTGTCTCTCTCCCAAGACCTGTGAGGGCATCACATCATTTCCTCCCTCCCACATTTTCTCAGCCTCCACTCTTCCCTCATTTAACAATGCATCACCACATCTTCACTTAAGAACATGATAGCTCTTTTAAGCATTTCTGTTCCTCTCTCTCTTGGATTACACAGTTAAACTCATTTGGCGTCTTGTCGGTTTACTCTTCTTGAATACTAAATTTTTTTTTCCTTTAAATAGGTAGTCACTAGGTTGTGCCATTAAGAATTTCTGGCAATGTTTAAGCTCGAAAAATAAATAAAAATATGAGAAAAGTAATTCCTGATTGTGCTCCCGCACAAGAGGCCACAATGTCCTACATAATCAGCCTCCTTCCATAGGTACGAAAAATTAATTTCCATTCTGCATTAAAAATAGCATCTTGTTGAACCAGATTGACGCTAAAATCATTTTAAATGGAAAGATAATATTAAATGTGTCAAAACCACCTTCACGGCTATTCAGGTACAAAGGGAGAAAAATAAAAGGAGCTATGGAGTATTGATGAGGAAGTTATCACTAATGGCTTGAAAATTTAACAGTCCCCAGGCAGAGTGTGTCTTAGAGTAGGAAAGGGGCATGAAGGTGAGTTGAGCATGGATCAGCTGGGCACACAAAGTGCTGGACTTTCCCCTAACCTGCTGTGTCAGCTGAGCAAACCTTTGCCTCCTTTTCCCTGGTGCCAAGGAGAGGAGCCACAGAACTCTGTGCTTCTGGGGGTGATGCTTAATCTCTTTGAGATGCAAAATTTGCAGCTTGGTTACTTTAATGTGGTGTGAAGCTTCACAGCTTTAGGTGCTTCAGGTTTTTCCCTGAAACGAGGAGCTGTTTGTACCCACCTTATGGTGTTGGTGGACAGCCAAGGCACCTGGGGACTGTGGATCACCCAAAAAGTCATCAGCAGAGCAAGGATTGAGACCTGCACCACCACACGCCCAGTGTTAGGCCATCCTGCCTCCCATCACGTGCTTTTCTAGCAAGGGAAAGGGGTTTTGGAGAGAGAGTCTGTGTCTGCTGAAAATGGCAAGCTGGTGGTCTGAGCCATTCCTTGCCCTCACCCACAGAATCAAAACCAGATTCCTTCTCTCTTTGAAGCTGACTAACGTGGTTTTTCGCATAAAATCCATTTACTCAGGCTGCACGCAGGAGGAAGGGTGAACCTCCCCACAACGCTCACAAAACACTTTGATATCTTAGCCTGGAAGGCACCATCGAAGTGCAATGGATAATTATTAATGAATTAGCTAAATGATTAATTTAGTTAAAAGCTAAATTATTTAATTATTCATTAAATTAGCCCCAAATGCGACGGCAGCACGGAGGCGAGCACTCAGTCTGCAGAGCAGTAAAACAACGGGCATTAAAAAGTTGTTTTCCCCATTATTTAATGAATTAAAGCTTTGGCCATAAACAAGTCATGCAAGAGCGTTTTCAGTCATGGGACAGCTGATGCCTCTCTGGTGTGTTGTTACAGATGATAGCAGTGAGAGATTGGAGACAAGATGAGGTCGTTCCTAATGAAGACGAACTTAACCTTTTTGGTAGTGGGATGTCTGAAACTAATTAATCGTATTCTTAGAGACTCCAGCAGAGGTGATTAAAGACACGTCATTCAACAGAAACCTCCCTCAGGAGGACAATAGAGGGTTTACCAAAACTGCAGAGGTTTTTCAGAACCTGAACACATTTTCTCAGTGAGGCCATGTGTGTGTGTGTGTGAGAGAGAGAGAGAAAGTGAAGCCAGGTTAATTTCTGGTGTGTGGCTCCACTGAAATCAAACACAACAAAAATAAATTTGGGCTTGATCATTTTTCAGCTGCACCTCTAAGCCAGTTTTTTAGCATGTCCCACTTCAAACAAAACTAATTGAAAGCAAAGATGAGGATGTCTCTTGCTGTGTGATGGTTTGCCTTCTCTGCCATAAGAGGAGCTTTAAAATATTCACTTTTTTTTGAGCACATGTGCAGGTGTGACTACACAGGAGACCCAGCAGTGGCTGAAGGTCACTCAGAACAGGCTGACACTCCAGACAGGCAGCACAGGCACTCAGAGCAAGTTCTTTTAAGATCATAATTTGAATGCATCAGGCAGACCTCTGCAGAGGAAAAATGGCCTCTGAGGAGTTGTTGAACATAAGTTCAAGGGCAGGTGCTCAGCTGATACTCTTTGTGCAGTGGACATGGTGAGAAATGATTTCTCTGGATCATCAAGGGTTTCATGGGTTTTATTTGTTAGTGGAACTACCGCACCATATTCCTTTTCACCCCAAAATAACAGCTGAAAGGAAATGACTGTAAAGGAGCATTTCTGTGACGGTGGGCACTCATCCAGGATGTGGGAGATCAGAGTTGAAGCCAGGCTTGGGCTGAGCTTCCGTGTGCTCACCCAGCTGCCTCTCCACATGGAGCAGTCCCAGCAGAGAGGCTGGAGGAGCTCTGCTCCAGAGCAGTGGCAGGGAAATGCCTCTGGGATGTGGGAGAGCAACTCCCTGCTTCCAAGGTCACAGGAGTGTGTATTTCCCACTCTTCAGGAGCATGCTCCAATTAGCTGTCTGCATATTTCTCTCAAGACACTTCACTTTGGAGGCTAGAAACCTTCCCCAGCAAACATTTTGATGAATTTGCTGTAAAACACGTTTTCCTTTCTGGCATACAAATGTTTGTGAACAGAAAAATGCTCCAGCAAAAATCCTCGGCCAGCTTTAGACAGCAACAGATCGACCTCCATGCTTCAACCCCCAAAGCACCTCTGGTCCCTTTCTCCGTGGAGACTGCAAGGACAGGTCCAGTCAGATGTGTTGGGTTGACCTGAGCAATCAGAAATGCTCCTGGTAGGGAAACACCTCCTCAGTCTGTCTGCACTACAGTGACTTTCATTCCCTGCTCAGCCCTGTGCTCCTTTTGCTCCCCAATTCCCCTCTGTGGACACAGGGATGTTAACTGACGCTGCCATTATCTCCTCACGAGGCAGAAAGGAGTCAGGCTGCACTTGGCAAGAGCTATTTAGCCAGTTCCATGAAGTCTCACAATTTAGACCATCTATCAGCCCCTGGAGTCCAGTCCTTGATTCAGCAGCATCCCCAACAGACAATTAAATCTATCATCCTAACTTGTCCCATTGAAGTCTGCTGGCAGGCACAAGGCTGAAGTTATGTCTGTCCTTGAAAGATTAGACCCCTTATTCTCCTCCAGTGCTTCAAATAAAATAGTTGGAAGCCAATTTCTTGTAAAGTTCACTGGTTTTCCACCTGCAGAGCAGCTGTGGGCAAAAGGCCTTGTGTTTTATGACTATTAATAATTCTAGCCTGTGCTGCAAAAATATATGAGAAACTTCAGCAATTTTTTTCAGTTCAGTACTTGAATTCTAGAATTAGACTTTGAGACATCTTGTTTCACACATACTGCAGAGGCGGGGAATGGAGACAAGTTGTCATGCATGAATGAAGATGCTGGGAATCAGATGAAAGAGATTTTCCCACCTCCTAATAAAAGTCAAAAGTGACTCATCTGAAATACAGATTAACAGTGGCCAATAATTTCAGTAATGCTTTGATAAAGTTTGGTGTTGGATATTCTTATGAAAAATTCAACCCAAGAAAATCTGTGTGAAGCACCCGAGAGCCAGAAACTTGATGGCTCCATGTTAGAACCATTTTAGGCCAAAATTTTGAAACAGAACTCTCTCCACCCTTTTCTTCCTCAAATCCACAGTTCCTTAAATCTGAAAAAGCTTTTAGAAGGGTTTTTTGGGTCTCTTCCTAAAACAGGAATTGACAGGTTTCAGAACATCTATTTTGCAAAAGAAGAAAGAAAAATGGTCTCAGGTTAGTGGCAATTAATATGCCAGCTACATAAATCAGATATCTTCTACCCTGGACCTTAACATTAAAAATATAATGTCTACATGACACAATGAAAAGCAGGAAAATAAACACCAGTAGACCTTTATTTCCCCCAGGTTGCAGGGAGGAACTATGGAAACATTAACTATCAAGGCACTTAAAGAGGCGTCTCTTAAAATTATCTTTATCAGGATTTCTGGCTGACAAAGTGTTACTATAAATTGATTTGCAGTATCCATCAAAAAAATAGGTCTTCAAATGAAAAGACTTAGATTTTTAATACAGGTCCATAAAGTCCCAAAGACTTTTGGGCAGCGAACAACGAGGTCAGCATCCTCTACAGAAGCCAGGACGATCCACAGACTCCAGAGGTTCTGTATCTCACTGTTTACGGCTGCAGGGAGATATTTCCAGTTCTGTTTCACAGCACAAAGGTCTCAAAAGCTCCCTGAGGTTTGTCCTGGGTTCTTAGAACCACCTGTAATTTCTAGCTCTGCAACCTGGTGTAGTCCAGGAATTTGGCTGGGAGGTAACAGGAGTGGCCTTGGCACCAGCAGGCAGATTCTGGAAAGGTTTTATTATCAGTGCAAGAAAATGATCTGTTTCTTCTCCATTTCAAGAGGGAAGAGGCCATAAATTCTGTCTTTTTGAGGCTGCAGTGGGGTAGGTTCCCTGGCTTACTCAGGTGCAAATGTCAGTGAAGGAAGCAACAAGTTTAGAAACAAAAACTGTCTGAACCACTGTCCTTTTGTAGATCAAGAGGAGAGCAACGTACAATGGGGTTTCTTCCATCCTTCTGCACGAAAATAAACCATGTGCTGAAGACTTCCTGTTCTGAACCCTTTTGAATGGGATCCCTGAAAAGAAAAAAGCCACAGAACCTTTTCCCTGTGAATCTCCATTCAGCTCATATTACAGCTGAGCTTCTTTGGAGCCAGGGGAAGAAATCCCCAGCTCCATTTCAAGTTGGGGATTTGCAGACCTGGAGGTCTCAGCCTCTTTAGTGGGAGAGTGTTAAGAGGGATGACACAATCATACATTAACAGCGCAATAAGCTACTTACTCCTCTCTCTGACACTGAGACTTGGCTCTGGGGAGGCAGCCAGACCACTGTCTATTTGAAGGAGCAAAGGTGAGGCATCACACTGGTGTTTCCATGAATATTTCATGGCTCAGAGCAGTAACCTGTCTGTTTCCTTACAGATGCCTCGTTATGCTTTAAACAAAACGCAGAATGTAGCTATAAGCAGATGTACATTTGCTTAAATTTTCCTTTGTCCTTTCCTTTCCTTTCCTTTCCTTTCCTAAGTTGACTGAAATTGCACAGAGTGTGAAAACGTCGTACAGAGTGGAGGAAGAAGGGAGGAAAACAGATCTCAAGGGCCTGACAGCAATTTTCTTGTGCTCTTTTCAAACAAGAGGGAAGGACAAAATCAAAACCCTGGTAACAAACCTCACCTGCTGCCTGTGCCCTGCACAGGGATGTGCTCCTTGTGGCAGTAGCACTGGTCCCACTGCAGGAGACACCAGTTCCAGGTGATGCTGGAGGAGAGGAGTTGTCCTCTGCTCCTCACGATGCACAGACAGGCAGCTTGGCCTCCACCACGGCAAAGGCAAGGGTAACTCATGCCTCTAACAGTGATTGCCCTCTCTGTGACTCTTCCCTTTTCATTTACTCAGCACTTTCAGTCCAGCCTGTTTCTTTGGGAGATATGACTAGAATAAAGTGATAAAAAATAATCTAAAGTATTCCTCAATGGTGTTTTATGTCCTATACTAGTGTTAACCCCTAGCAGAGTTAACCAAAATTATCTTTGATGGTGGCCTACAGATTGACTTTAAATTTTGTTGCCTGGCTTTTTCCTCACAGTATTAAGTACTGGTGGCTCCGTAGTAAAAAGTGAAAACTCTGTGTAGTTTTTTGTTATTAAGATAATGAAAGCTCGCAGCAAAAAATTTTTATTGCACAAATTTTCACGGCAAAACAACCCCCAAAAGCAGCAATATCCTGGTGCATCTCCTACGTGTTGGTGCTGCTGGAGGAAAGCAGGCAGCTCAGAGGGCTGGCACATGCCAGCTGTGGTAATCTGCTGCACAACTGCCACTCACAACAACGGGGATTGTGTGTCTGGTGATCCATCGTGCAGAGTGAAGAAAATTCAGCCCCGGGGGGTTTGCTGTGCAGCCTTCAAAAGTGCAAGGCAAAGCGTGGAGGCGAGTAAAGGCTGAGGAGCATTTTTTCTCCTTTCCTGCCCATGAAGAGATGCTAAGAACAACATTCTCATGTCCTATGAAAAATCTACATCTCTGCTTTGTTTTGTTATATGAGGAGAGGGGGCAAAATAAGTTTCTAAGGCTAACTATCCAAGTTCAGAGGTAACCAGGTGATTGAGGACCCTTCTGCTCTCAACCCCAGGGCTGGGTGCTCACAGGGTCAAGAGCTTTGCTCTCTGGCTCTCTTCCCTCTTGAAAGAAGCAGCCTAAGCTGTGTAAATGGCAGGAAGGCTCAGAAGAGTCTTGGCCCAGCTCCTCTCCCCGGTGTTATTTGATGAGCTACCTCAGCATTGTAGCTGGTTTAGAAAATAAAATAAACCCACAGTTTCCATCTGAGCTCTTCCAGACGGCTTTAATTATTCATTTCTTAAAATCACCAATATAAAAACATTCAGGGATAATTTTCATCTTTGTTTAGCTGGTTTTTACACAGGTTTTTTCCCCAAAAAAGAGAACTCAATTTCCTAACCAAATTTAGTTGGGACCCAGTTTGCAAAATTTGTCCCACATCCATCTGAGCAGAGAGGAAAAATGTTCCCCATGGACAAGGATCTCACTGAGGAAATAGGACAGTGCCTGGTGCACAAGGACAAAATCTGGGCCAACACAATTCATTAGATTTCTAAAAACAAATGCACCACTGCATCATCTCCCCAGGCTTCTCATGAGGAAGCTTTTGGAAGTGCAGCCTGTTCTTGATTGCTGACCCTAAAGTCAATTGTATGGTGAATTTTGTTTTCCTTAATGATACTTTTATTTAAGGCACAGTCTTCCTCTGAAAAGTCAAACTCTTGGCAAAAGGTTGCACAAACTCTCTGTGTGCTCTGGGCTCTGTTCTTCAGTGTCAGAGGGGAAATGTGTTTGCCCTCCTTTGTTGCTCAGTCAGTGATGGAAACCAGGCACAAGCAGAGGACAAGTGTTGTACCTCAGTTTTAGGTGCATGCCCACATTCACACACGCACAAGATCAAATGAGTTAAAATGAGCACATTTTATGGTGAACTGCTGATTTGAATGGTGAACTGGTGATTTGAGAGCCCAAACTGACTCAAAATTCTTTTGCTGTTTGTGACTAAGTGTGGGGAAAGAGAAAATGGGAGAAAATGGATGTGAGCTTCAGATCCAAAGCAGAGCCTGCAGATCTGTCAGGCAAAGATGCTTTTGAGCTGGAAATGGGACACTTTTTTTTTTTTTTTTTTTTTTGAGGTTTCAGAGAATTAATGTTGGTCTCTTGTGTGTCACTTCTACCTTCATGCTTTGCACTAAGTTGGAGTTCACCTTCCCTGAAGGTTTTTCCCTTCAAGGTTTCATCTATTTGCCACTACCTGGGAAAAAAAAAATAAGTTACATGGAAGATAAGCTGAAGGATTGTTCTTAGACATAAGGATTTCTTACAGTTTGATGCAGTTCCTCACCCTGCTCCTTTGAAGCTGTCTCTGCAGTGTGACACTTGAAAGGAATAGAAGAGCAGCCATGGGATTCTGCCAGAAGGATTTTGGTTCAGAATCCTTCTGTTGGCAATTTATATCTGGTTTGGTTTTTTTATTAGGGAGTAGGGTTGTTTCCCAATGTGGGAAAATCTCCGTCATTTGGAATATCTAAGAACAGTGAATAAGATATTAAAAATTCATTGTCTGGCTCAGCAGTAAGGGGTTTTTAAGGCTTAGATGCAGAGTATGGACAAAGTGGCCTAATAGCCTTTTTTCAGCTGCTGTTTTCATGGCCCTAAAAGGCACTTGATTTAAATAATTCACTGCCCTGTGTTCCCAGTAATCTTCTACCTGTCCCTTTCAGAGCACACACTTGTACTCTATTAATAAATTACTTTACATTTCTGTAGTCATTTTCCTACTATCTGTCTCTTCTACTTTTTCTGTATTTTTTGTGACCTAAAAAGTCCTTTGGAAAAAAAAAATAAATTCTTGCTTAATCTTTGCTCTGCATGTCCCAGCGTTTTCTAACCACAGCAAAGGATGGAAAGACAGATCTATTTTAGCAGTGTAAATGCAGGGTCAGGCACTTGGTGACATCCATGATTTGATGGTGGAATGGTGGTGGCTGCACACAGATGAACCAATTATGCACTTCAGCAGTGATTAGTGCACACACTGGCACGCACAGTGGCACACGTGTGATGTGATGCACAGTTATTCTGTGCCCTGTTTAGGACAAACAGAGTTGAGATGTTTGAGATCTGCATTTATTCCGGTTTTTTACTGCCACTTTCTGATTGACAGCTATTCAGAGAAGTGTTTCCCTGAGCTATGTTTGTATTCTCCAGGTAGGAGTGTACACTGCATCTATTAAGACCTTCTGATGCCTGTCACTTTTATTTTACTGAATAATGTACCTGTCGTTTTTGCTAAAACCCAATTCCTGTGTTTGTGGGAGCTGTTTTTTTTCTTTTTTTTCTCTTTCTCCCAACATTAGCTTTTCAAAAATCACGGGCTGTATCTTCAGAAGAACCAGCCCCTAAATCTGCTCCAGCAATCAACCGCAGGTGCAATTTTGTGAGTACAAGCAATTGCAGGAGGAAATTATGGAGCTTAAAGATCAAGCATCGCCCTGATTTGTAAGCACAAATAGCGAGGATAAACGAAGTTGATGGGAGCTGTAAGTGCTCGGTTTCTCAGTGCAAAGCTGCTGTTTGCACCCACAAATTAGGTGATAAGAAATCAAATCCTGCCATTCGCCCTGTCAGTTGATTGCAGGATTGAGGCAGGGGACTGAGATATGGAGTGAGTCCCCCTAAAAATGTGATCCTTCAGGTTTATTTGTCCTTTTTCCAATAAAGGCAGCATTTGTCACGCATTGTTGGCTAATCTGTCTGATTTGACATCTTCAGCAGTGGGTGGTATTCCTTGCTTCATGGTTTTTTTTAAAAAAAAATTAAATTTAAAAAAAAAAAAAGAGGGAAACAAAACATAAAGAGGTGGGGATGCAGAGAAGTTGCTTGCAGGAAGCAAAGGGGTAATTTTACAGCCCCTTACACGCTGTTCACTTACAGTAAATATCAATTATGTGAGCGAGTTCACGAGTGCTGGGAGAGGAACTGGGCAAGAAACTCTCCCTGCCCCATTCCCTCAGTGTTTTTGGGTCTTTGGAGCTCATTTTCCTCAGCCCAAGGCTGTCTCCCAGGATATCTCTCTGTCTTTATAGTCCCCACCTAGGTGCAGCCTGGTGGCGACAGAAACTGCAGTGGATAAATCACTTCATAATCGCTGTGCCTTCTTGTGTGTTCCTTAAAAACGAGGTGTAAAATGTTTTATGTAGCCCCACTGTTGGGTTATAGGTTAAACTCAAACCCAGACATATTTTTCGAGCCTCTTACACTTTGGACTAAAAGGTAATCATTTGCTACTAGTTATCCAGAATTTTATATCTATATATATCTCAGGGGTTTCCTAATATACACTTAGTAGCTTGAACTCGGCCATAATTACACTGTTATTATCTTCATAAGCTTTACTTATCTCATTATCAACTCCTTCCCATGTTGGAGGTCAGTGGAGTCTCCCTTCTATTAGCCATTTAATCCTTTTACCCACTAGCTCTGTTCTCATTGATTCACTTACTGTATTTCTCTGTAGCTAATATTTCTGACATTTCAGACCAACCTCTCCCCTTGCCTTTTACTCTGTCCAGAGTAATCTCTGCCCCTATAGATTCTGAGTTCATTACTGCCTGCTTTAGGAGTGCTGCAGGTCTCCAGTAAAACCTTTATGGTTTTGCCTTTGGAGTCTTGCACTCTTTGCTGGGGCTGCCTGTCCTGGGCACGGGGTGGGGCTGGGGGACAGCTAAAATGTGCATTTTTTGCACAGAGATGGGTGAAGATGGCCGTGCTGGTGGCAGTAAATAAGAAGAAGCCTTTCCCATAACTAGGAGAAATTACCATTCTCATAACACTGCTTTTACTGATTTATATCAGGTATCTTAGCTGATGGATACTGTGTTGTTTTAGAAATAGCGTTTATTGATTTTACTCTCCCTTTGAGATACAATTAACATTTTTGAGGCTTTGTTTCTCAGTCCCTTTCCATCATATTGTCACTCACATGTGATCCCATTTGATGTAAACCCTGGTTTTTATTTCTGACTGGGGTTGTTGCTTCAAAAAGGAGATTCTGTGGAAGAAAGAGAGAGCTTGGTTTTGAAAAGTCTTCCAAGAATTTTCCCAAAGAAATTATTTCCTGTATGTTAGCTTGAAGTACCACTGAATTATAATTATTTTAGTTATTTTTTTATATTTTAATGAGGTGACAGTTCCTTAGGCATCCGGAGTGTTCTTCAGCTCTTGGCAGTCTGAAGCTGAACACGTGCTAAGTCTAGCAAGGATAATTACATCAGCTGTGACCTTTTTGAACACATATTTGGACCAGAGTAGTTTTCAGTCACTTTTGATTGACTTAGAGCTTACTTGAATTTGCTTTCTGTAAACTTCAAATATCACCTGGTGCTGTGTTAAACTGGGCTGTGTATGCGTGCCATGAGCAGTTTTATCATTTGATATTTGTTCCTCCTTCTCATGCCTGAAGGCTTTGGGGAAGCTTTACGGAAGATTGGGACACAGGTCCAGGTGCTGCTTTTTTGAGGAGGTTTTTTTGGTTTGTTTTTGGTTTTGTTTTGGATTTTTTATTATTATTTTTTTGGGAGGGGTTGGCTGAAAATGTTTGTTCAAATCAAGAAACTATTGATGTTCCTAAGAGTCTCCTTAGATCCACAGTGGAGTTTTGGTTCTACTACACCTGTAATTCTACATCTTTGTCTCTGGTTTATTATTAAAGGGCAACTGCTTAATTAAGAGAGCTTTATTCAAGAACAAATGTCCTGCAAGGTATTTAAGAGAAATTTTACTTCTGTTTTCAAGGTGCATGCTGGACAGCGGAGTCAGTTAATGCAGTATTAATATTAATTTAATCTAACAAACAGATTTACCAGTGAGTGAGTGAGGATAATTTGTTGCTATTTATGCATTCCTCCTTCTCAGCATTCTTGTTCTCACAGGATATATACAGTCACATTTTATTATTTCACCTATTTTGGCTTCTGGGCTATGGAGCAGGCAGAGCCGGCAGCGTTTATCGGAGTTGGTTTCCTTCCACCAAACAATTTCACTGCTGACCAAACAATGTGTTTGTTTCCCTGGGAAAGGGTGTGCTCACTGTGAAATCCAGGGAGCTGTCAGAGTGGGCACACGTAACTTCAGGCTGCTGAAAACATCCTGGGCTTCACAGAGCTTTGTAACCTGCCAGCAGCCAAGTCCACCTCGAGGTTTCATCACTGCGGGACGGGGCTGGGTTTGGTGGGAGGGAGTTTTTTCCAAGGAAGGTAAGCAGGGGTAATCCTGTTGTTGGCTAAACTGCACCTAAGAGGATAAAAGAGGTGACATTTGTATCTCCTCTCTGATCACTCTGGATGCACCAACCTTGTGTCTGTGTCTGCCTGGGGCTGGCCAAGCCAGCCCCTTCCCTTGAGAAGCCCGTTTTGGGGACAGCTGGGACTTCTCAAATGGATTCTTGCAACAATGAGGCTTGTTCACACTGGGAAATGGCACAGGTTTGCAGAGTGGAGCAGCTGCTGCTGGGGACAGGAGTAAATGTAAGGGATTTTCCTCACGGGTGGCTCTAATCTGACCATGTTGGGTGAATGTTCATTAGTGCTGGGAGCACACTGCACACCCTTGGAGCCCATCTTCATCTTCCAGGGCTGCTTCCTCCCAGCCTTTGCATCCTTGGGGATGCTCTGCCACCCGAACCGAATCAGACCGGGCATAGAGAGGGGCAGCTCAATGTGCAATCTGCTGCTGATGTGCAATCAAACCCTAACAAAGAGTCACTCCCGTATTTTGCAGCCGTAACAAAGCTTAGAGAGTGCTTTTAAACCAACCCACAGCCTGCACAGATCCATCTCACCTAAAACCTTCTCTCTGCCTCAGACAAGTCACTTCATGTTCAGATGCAGCTCATCTAGCACCAGGGCCACCGATCCCCTGGTAAGCCTTGATGATATTTTTTTGTCTTTGAATTCCCCGGGTGTGAGCTTGGCCACAGCCACTCCTGCTGCACGGCAGGGTCCCTCGGGGTGCAGTCTGCCATCCAATTACCCAGGCTTTGCCTCCATCCAGCCCTTAAGTGGCTGCTGAAGGGATGATTCATCTTAAATCATTCTTCCTGCCAGCTTCTTTCTGCTCTACGCCGCACGCTTGTTTGTTTAAAGCAATATAGTCACATATAAAACCCTGACAGCACATGCTCAACGTGCAGGTAATAAAGAGGGCATCCTCTCAACAGCTTGTCCTCTTCAGCAATCCTTATGTTTGTGTACTGCTGTTTCCACTGAAACACTGAAGGCTGGGATTTTTGATTGTGGGGAGGCATCAGGCTGAACATTCCTGTAAATCCCGCCCTAAACCGTGCATTTGGCATGATCATGTGGTCTTAAAAGATGGTGAAAGCCAATGGATGGGGTGTAATATCCCATTAGCTAATCATGCATGCTCCACTGAGCTGGATTTGTGCTCCATGCAGGTTGTACACAGTGCTGTAGATATTGTGGCCCAATTTTCCCCGTGTTCCAACATTTAAACCCTGCTGGATCCCATAGGGAGGTGTGGGGGATGAAGGTGTGTGCCCTGCTGAAGGCACCCAGCAGTGCCACGCACAAAATTGGAGCCTGCTAAAAGCTCGAAGCAAAACTTGCTTTTTGCATTTGCAAAAAACAAATGCCCAGCACGAAGCGAATTCCTTCAGAAACACGGGTGCAGGTTTACACCCAGGAGACTACGGCGAAAAAGTAAAATGCTGCATTGATGTAGAGGACCTGGAAATAAAGGAGATTGAGAGGTTAGGGTTAGTTTGTGGGATTTTTTTCCCCTTCTGGAACACTTTAAGCATCCGTGCTGATTAATGAGTGTGACCCAATGTGTGGCACGTTTCAGGGTCGCTGTCTCTGACCCCTCTCCCACTGGGAAGATTTATATAAGAAAGCCCAAAAAAGTTCAGCACTGGCTTCCACAGTCAACACTGGGTGAGTTTCAGCAGCGTTTTACAGAAAGCTGTATTGTTATATATATTTTCACCATCTGACCCGCACAGATCTGCGGTGCTGTCACAAGGTGAGCACCAGGAGCAGCATCCCCCTACACCCGATGTGGTGGCAGCTGAGATTTTCCTAGATGTTAGCGTTACGAGCCATAATATCCTGAAAGTCTTTCTCTCAAATATATTTTGGGATACAACCCCAAGAGTTTTTTTACCTTGGAGGGAATCCAGGGCTCGTTCTTTCAGGCTATAAATTCCAGAGCGCAAGGATTTTTGTTTTCCTTTATGTCCCCAATGCACTCCGTGCCACTGCACCGCACAGTCCAAGCCATGTAATATATTACCATATGAAAACATCATTTACATTCAGCCAAGGCTCCTTTTATTCTCCCTGGGAAGGCTCAGAGGTCTGAGAGGCTGGTGGGGTAAATCACACCGCTGTCCCTCTGAAGGCCACCCTCTATAACCTGGCCCAAACCCAGCGCTGTGCCCCAGGCCACCCCACATTCCCAAATCCCTCAAAACACAAAGGGGACACAGAGCTGGCCCTTATCTCAGCAAGAGTTTAGCTGGGGGATGTGGACCCAGGTGAAAAATCAAGGCGACACCACACAGAACATCCAGTAAGGAAAAAAAAAAAAAAAAAAAAAAAAAAAAACCCCAAAAACACCCTCTGGAAATTTCTAAGTACTGATGATCTTGAGAATTCCTTTAGTCTGCATAATGACAAGGATCATTAAAATGAAAACGCTCTGCCATCACAGGCAGGAAAGGAATCCATACCACTTATATGATAATACTATGGAGCTGCATAGAGGTTCATGAAATATGGATGTGCTTATATGCACCATAGTCTAACTTAACATTTGTAATGCTAAGTAAAGTATCTCCCTGCAAAACACACACCCGTGCAAAAACATTCCAGTGGGGAAGGCTTGGTTTGATTTACCTCAGGTTAGCACTCTGTTTTCTTATTATTGTGGCATTTTCTTGTGCTTGTTATGCAGAGATTCTGGCATTGAGTGTTCTCATACTTATATTGATGGATGGGAGGTCACCGAGGTTCAGCTCTGGGTTATTTTCTGTCTCCCTTTCCCTGATATCTATCTGTCCTGTTAGCTCCCTGCTTAAATCTTGGATTCTCCACTTTAGAAACTGCAACTAAATCACACCTGCTGCATATTCTGTATGTGAACATGCCTCACACACGCGTGGGATTATGTGGGATTATCATTATTTGATAATTGTATATTTACAATAGCCACAGCCATCAACAGCAATTTATCCAACACAGTGTCCAAATACACAGGAAATTAACTTCTGTTAATTTACAAACTAAAAATTGTAAATTAACAACCTAAGGCTACACACAAGTTTAGTTTCGTACACTTTAGGCTTCATCTTCCACCATGGGAAGGTTTGCATGGGTGGTGTAAACATTTATGTGTTCATAAATGCGCTAAATAAAAGAAGGACGTGATCACAAGGAGAGAATTAAAAAAAAAAAAAACATATCCTGAACTCAGAGAGGGTTAGGGCAAAGATTAAGAGACTCTGGATTTATCATTTTCGATTTATATGGCTGAGTTATGGCTTCAGGTTGCCACTGGTGTTATGCTGTAAGCACACAAATTCGTGGAAATCACCCAGAGGAAACTGTACTTTTAACAGCAAATGAATGGTTGGAGATTTAATGAAAATAATGGTGCCTTAGCCACGGAAAACTTCTCTATACCTCATTGGTACTATATAATTCCTGTCAAGTGTCATGTTTTTGGAAGGGAAAGGAGTATTTTTTTGGATGCTAAAGAGAGAACTGGACAGATCCTGCAGTGCTGGTGGAGTTGGCCCAAGCCATGACAAGCACTGGCATTCCTGGCCCTTGGCTCTCTTCCCTCAGCAGCAGGAGCTGGGATGAATTTAATCCAGCCCCTGCTTAGTTAAAGGGGCTGACACTGCAATGTTTGACACAAAATGGTGCTTGTCCACCTGAATATCCCAAATATGGAGTATTAGATAGACTGGACACTCAGTCTGGTGGGGAATTGGGGTATTTTTAGGAATTAAACTTCAAGATTAAACTGTTCCAAGATACTTTTCCCAGCAGGCTGTCTCTGCAGCAGAGCTGGCACTCGTTGTGCTGCCCCATGGGTTTGGGGATGCTTGGAAAAGCTCAGGGAAGCTCCTTGCTCTTCCATTTGCCACAGGGATTTGGTGCACAGGGAGTCTGCGATGGATGGACCCCACGGGATGCTCAGCCCTGCTTTTGCTGGTGCTTCTTTTCATTTCCAAGAGATGACACACTCAGCTCTCAAATACTCTGTCTCCTTCTCAGTGTGGAGATTTTTGGGGAGTTTTGTTGCAGGACTAAACCCAAACCTCCTGTGTCTCCCCAGGAGCCCGGGGCCAAGCCCTGCCCTAGCAGAGGGGGCTGCAATTGCACAGACAAGAACCGACAAGGACAAATCAAAGATAAATCCTGCTCCTGCAGTTTGATACATTTACAAACACTTTTTTTTTTTTTTTTTCCTCTTGCAGCCTTTAAGACAAGTGTCTAACAGGCTATTTTTCCTTGGGTTTAGATTCTGAAGTCTGTTTCTCCCCGGGAAGTTGAATGGATGAGCGGGAGTTTGATATTATCTGCCCCTTGCTGTGGAAAATGTCAGAGGCATGCCATGACAAATGCCACTGCTCTCCTTTTTCAGAGGCAGGAGCATCCAGCTGCCAGTCACACACAAACTGGTGGTGTCTATTACCAGGCCAGTAAAGCTGGCTTTTACCCAAACCCGCATTTGTGGGAGAAAAAAAAATGCCCGCGCATTCCTTTGTGGCAGAAAGGAAAACCAAGATCGATGGCTGGCTCTTTTTAAGTCTTATGTGCAAGGTAAAAGTGCTCCTTCACTCTGTGATAATGTCAAGTGCAGAGAAATGTACACCCAGTGAGGTCATGGTCAGTTCAGGAGAAATACGTTTAAGAATAAATCGCCTGCCTTTTCTCTCTGTGTGGGGGGAGGGAGTGGCCTTTTTGGTAATGAAAAGTGGATGATTGCCATATCTGGATGAAATATCACGAAAATTAACAATCATGGGAATTTTTTTCTCTATTTATTTTTCATCGATGCGATATTTCTATTCTTAGCTTCCCGGCCGTTCCAGGGTTTTGGTGAAGGCAAACTGCTCCTGGCTGGCTTGACATTGATTTAGATGTTGTCAGCTGCATTTTGCAGCACAAGCTCCGTAGTTCTCCCAGTGTTTCCAGCAGTGTGAGGGTGGGATATGCTGTGGAGAAACTGGAAACCAGGAGGCATCGTGCTCTGGAGGGAAGGAGGGGATTGCCCTGCT
Organism: Brachypodius melanocephalos; assembly: GCA_013398615.1. Taxonomy (NCBI): domain Eukaryota; kingdom Metazoa; phylum Chordata; class Aves; order Passeriformes; family Pycnonotidae; genus Brachypodius; species Brachypodius melanocephalos. Next base: position 3,906,567 of record VZSR01000393.1, read on the forward strand.
CAGATATGGGCCAGGAGCTGCCCACAGGTTTTGAATGGTGGTTTCTTTTCAGGGATAGCAAGAAGTCACCCTGAAGGTGATAATTAGGTAAAACCAGATCTTCCAGAGCTTTACCCACAGCAAAGGGCTGATGGAGAAGCAGGAGGTGCAGCTCCTTGCTCCATTGCCTGGCTCAGGGAAGAGGCAGCCACTGCCTTTGCCCCTGTGGCAGAGATATCCACGCCAGCCCTGCTCTGGGCATTATTTTGTTTAACTTCAGCTGTTTCCAGAGTCAACTGAGAAAGTCAAAAATTAATTTAGAAAGGAAAAAAAACCAAAACTTGGAGCATCCACAGCTGAGGATTTCCTCAGGAAGGGTTTTTCTGCTATGACTTTGCATCCATCCAAAATCTAAATTTGCTGTCCGTGTAAGCCAGCACTGCTTCTTATAAGAATTTTTATTGTGTGATAAGCATTCCAAGTTCTTTTTCCTTTATAAACAAACCCTGACCTTCCTTTTATTTTGTGCATCCCTGTATTTAATTTAGACTTCTAAGTAATTTATCAAGATTACCATTGGGCAAGATCTCCCTTCTTTGTCCTGGGTCACGGTACAACATTCCAGTTTGGGGATCCTAAGGCTGCTGTGAAATATGTAACAGGTGATGGCTGAAATGAGCACTTTCCTTTCTGTGGGTAGCTCTGTTCCACCAGCCTTGGGCACCCAAGGCTGGAATTTGGATCCTTCAGGGAGGAGATTTGCCAAACCACTGTTGGCTTGATTGTTTCTTCATTAAAATTAATTTATGAAACTGGGCATTAGGGGAAAGGCAGTGCTTATAATCCATCTACATTTTATCACGAGCCAGCTCCACAGTCCTACTTGGAAAAGAAGTGTGGAGGAAGCTGCTGGTGCACATGATTGCACAGGATCCAGACCAGGGGAAGGACAAACTGTGGTGAATCCATCCGGAGAGAAATAATCACTAGGGGTACTTTGGGGATTGGTGTTAAGCCTCGATTTATTTAATGAAATGAAAGATGGAGCAAACAGCAGACAAATGTAACATTTTCTAAATTGTGAAGTGTTGTATCAGTTTGAAAAAAAGGCATAAATGAAGAAAAATAAAAAGGGGAGGGAGAAGAAACTTCCTGGTTTAACACTGTGGTAAAATTCAGGTTGTTGGAATGTGCAGTCAAAACAACTGGGAAAGAAGAAGTCTTGGAGGTAGGAAATCAGCTGGGGAAGGAAAAGGGGTTTAGGAAGCAGCAATGACTTCAGGCAGCTGTGGAAAGCAAAATGAGAATAATGTGGGCACGCAGAGCAGGAGCACAGGGCAGGAACCCCGGGTTAGTGCTCTGTGTGTGTGTGTCATGGGGAGATGTCACTTTAATGCCACAGAGCAGGGCACCTCTGAAATATTGAGGACATTTCGTCCTGAAGGCTGGAATTCTGACAAAAGTTCCTTGGTACTTGCCAAAACCTGCTTCCAGTGAGGATCCCAGGAGCTTTGCCATTGATTTCAAGGGGAGCAGATTTGGGCCATTGCTGAGACCTCTCTAAAATTGACCCTTAGAACACAAAAGAGGCTGACAAGTTAATTTGGCCTCAGAGGTAGGCAGCCAGGATGATTAGAGTGATTCATTCAAAAGGACAATATTAAAATAATTGACTACACGTTGGCTGCACGGATGTTTGGCAAGATAATGGCCTTAGCCCCGGTTATCTGCGGGCAGCACCCAAAACTGAGGTGCTCAATGTGGATCAGGAATGCCCAGAGGGAGAACATCTGGAGTGAAAAACCACCACGAGAAATAAAGGTTGAAACGCAAAATCCTCTGCCAGGATGAAGGGCAGCCAAGGACTATTCATCAAAAAGAAGTGCTAGGTTTTAAAAGAGGAGGAACAGAGCACATGAAATTAGAGTGCAGCACTAAGGGGATTCTTTCTCTCCTGGTTTCAGTTATTCCACAGCAATTAATTGGGTAGATATTTGTGGACAGAAGTTAGAATGCATTTTGGTTGACAGCAAACGTTTCTCATCACAGATGCAAAGCAGTAATTTTACTTTTCCTTGCATTTTTCGGAGTGTTTGCTCTTCTCTAAATCCATCCTGTTATCCTCTTGTGATAGGGCTTTAGAGGACATTAAAGGCTCAGTTTCTTTTGTGAAGTGGTGACATTTGGGGACAGGAATGTGCAAAGACACTCCCAATCCTGCAAAAAGCACCGGGTCTGTATAACCCTGTTCCTGTTCAGGGAGAATATTGCACTGATCTCTCCCTGACAGATTTCCTCTAAAGACATAATACCCTTCATGGAAAATAGCTAGGTATGATTTGTCAGTACAGCAGGACACATTGTTTAGAAACATCTGAATCCAGGTGTTTAATTTAGCTTTCATCTGGGGGCCACTAATGGACATGTTGTTAAATAGAGCATTTTACATTTTACATTTCACATTTCACTGCAAACCGCCCCGTGCTGCTGGGAACTTTTCAGGGCTGATTGGCACTAATGCCCACCAGCATGAAAAGGCTCTGGAGGAAATTATGCTCTTCCTGACGTGAGATGAGGGGTGTGAAACCGTGTCAGGAAGTGCTTCCATCGAACCCTTAATGCAGAAGTGATCTGAGGACAGCAGAGAGTAAATTCTGGGGTTCACTGAGAACCAAGACGGGGTGGAACGAACTGAAACATCAAAAACTGTTCAATCCGAGGGGAATTTCAGACATCTTGTTCCTCAGATATTGACTTCTGGTTTATTATAGATCCTTATTTTATATTATATATTTCGCATCCTCACCCCAACCCAAATACAGTGAAATTTGCAATGCAAAGGAGGTCATTGTGTTACTACAAATGAAAAAAATCTCTACTGCGTTTGTTAGCCCTAATCTATGATCTCATCTACAATATTTTATTCATAAATGCATATCCGCAAATCTAAAGTTAGTATCCACATAAAGTATTATAATAAACACCTATACAGAAATATTGGAGGATAAAGAGGTGAAATAAATCTTTCCGTTCTGCATTTGAAGAAAAAAAAAAGAAATAAGTTCAATCAACTCTTAAAATTCAATGCCTTGACAGTGAGATGAGCAGGAGATTTGAAGGGCTTGATGCATTTCAATGGAGATGCAGGAAGTTTGGGTATGAGGAAGGAGGATTCTGCCTGTGAGTGAGGATTGCCATCCTTGAGCACTCCGAGATTCTGATTAAGCATGAAAGAAAATATCTCCAACTTCTCTTTTAATAAAGAATATAAAGAAGCAGATGATGTTATTTGACTAACAGGTTTTGCCACTTCAGGGTTACATTTCACTCTACCTCTCACCTTCCTGTGGCATTAACCAAATGCCAATATCCTTCCCTCATTCTGGAGGAATTGCTCTCAGTATCGGACAGTGAAGAAGAAAACAGCTGAAAAATTGTCAGATATCTGCTCTTGTCAGACAGCTGATAAAATTGATAGGGAAATGTGAAAATTTCAACCAGGAAGAAATGCTTGAAAACTCCTGAAAGGCAGAGCAGGGGCAGAGCTGGGGCCGTGGATGTTTTTGTCACAGGGACTTTTGGTGCTGTGGTGACAAGGCTGTGCCTTGGTCTAGAAGGTGAATGACACTTTCATGATGATTTTACAGGCATTTTGTGTCAGTACTACAGCAAGAACTTCTTAATTTGCTAAAAATTGCTGTCTAAACACCATATTTTGGTTCTTTGCAGTATTTGATGAGCGTTTAGCACTGACTTGTATGTGTACAAATTATGCCTTATCAGACATCCTAAGCATTTGGAAACTAGTTAAACCTATTATTTTAAAATTCATATCGCTCTAAACAATTTTCTCTGACTTACTAAAAATCATTGTACTCATAAAACCCCAAGTGAGCAAGATTAAGCTGTACTCTACAACTCCAAGATTTCACAGAAAAGTTTCAGCTATGGCAAGGCTCAAACAAAAGTCCCAAAAGCTGAGCAAAGCAGATGGGCAATATCAGTTATAGGCAGCAATTTTTAAATTTTGGTTAAACCAGCAAGTGCCTTAAAGTGTGATCCCAAGTGAATTTGGGAGCAGTGGCAAGATTGGGATCACAACCTCTGTTTGCCATGCACCAGGATGACCCCAAGTTAGAAGATAATGTTAGCCCAGGGTCAACCCAAGTTAAAAATACACATGTGGGGGCCAAATATGGATTTTTATGCATGGAATTGCACATACCTTGCATATTATTTCAATGCATTTCCCCCATATGTGCATATGTGTATAGATAAATACATGAAGGATGATGGAACCCATGCAGAGTGAAACGTTTTGAGAGCAATGAAAAGTTTAAATATTGCTCAAAAATAATTTTGAGTTGTTCCATAGCCGATGAACGAGGCAGTTTTCCCTTCCCCCCACCACTTTCCCAACAGAAACCTTTAGAATGCAATGCATTTATTCCAAAATCAAATTTGCAGCTCGCTAAACTTTTTTTGTGTGTGTTCAGAATGCACCCAGAGAATGAATTTATCAGAAATAATTAGTGTTTTTATAGCCAGTGCTGATTGCTGCAGCATCACATTCCAGTGCTGGTTTGTATAATTGCAAATCATTTCCTAGAGGTGTCACACAAAAGCAGAAGAGTTCTTTTGGAGTAGTGTAGTGCCCATGGAATATAAGATTAACACTTGTACAGTACAAGAAGACATGTAAAGACTCGCTATCTTTTTTTTTTTTTCCTTTCTAACCTTGTTGATGTCATGAATATCAATTTACATCTTTCTTTTTTTTTGAGATAATTTAACACTCCATTTAGTCATCCTTGGTAATGCAAATCATATCAATTCTGCTGCCAGACTACAAGGTGATCTCCATTGTATCCCTTGGAAATGAGAGACCCGTTTTTCTTTGTTTATTTTCGTTAAAAGGAAAAATCTTCCTTTTTAAGCCTTTTGATAAGAAACAATTGAGAATTCAGGGATTTTAATCAGGGAGCAAACTCGTAACCACCCAAAAGTATCACCTTCCCTCCTCAGTTATTCTGTCTGCCTCCTCTCCCTCCTCCCGGCTCAGCCCATTTGCATAAGGTGATTAAGAGAGCAGTAATAATTACAGCAGCACATGGGGGATGCACAGCCTGGTACGCTCCTCGCAGGAGGGAGCAAGGCTGCCCTGCACATTTTCCAAACACGGGGAAGAGCCCTGGGGCTCCTGGCTCTGTCCCAGCTCCACCTGCAAGGCCCTCGAGCCTCCTCTGTTGGAATTCTGGAAACTTGGATTTGGGGATTTTAGTATCTAGCAATACCTGTGAGTCAAGATGGAGGTCCTTGGGTGTTGTCTGAGCCCTTCTTCTTCCTTCTTCTTCACCTTGTTCCTTCTTCATGGGTTTGGGTGGTTTTCTCCAACTGGGTGAAAAATTTCCTCATTGTGGGCCTTGGGTGGTCATTATTGGGTCAGAAATATACATAATATAGGTGTCACCTTGTTATTGGGTAATTATCATCCAAATAACTCTGGAAAGAGTTAGAGGCTCTCCATTTTACCTCATTTCTCCAACTTGCTAGTTAGAGCTCATGGCTCATGAGTCTGTAAATAGATAAGAAATAATAAACATCCAAGTCCGAACTCGAAACCTGCATTTTCCGTGGATTATCCATCCTGAGCTTGGCAAGGAAGAGAAAAGAAGACCTGTCACAGCTCTCGATGGAGCTGGGATCACCCCAGGCCCTCTCCCAGCCCTGGGGAGCTCCTGCTCTCTCAGGTCACCCTGAGACCCCACAAAGGTCCTGATGTCCCAAGGCAGAGTGGTCTCCTCAGTTTTGCCCTCCTGAGCCACAGCCCCTGCTAAAACAAAGCCAGAAGATTCTGGACACCACAAGGGAGACAATTTTCCACATAGAAATCAGTGGGCAAAAATATAAAAGCTTTTGCAGGACATTTGTTTTTGTAATTTGGTGGCTTTTGTGGGTTTTTGTTATCTCAGCTTGAGTTGCAGACGTTTCGTGTGCTCGTGTGGATTCTGTCCATGCCTCAACTTTGCCCCACCATTAAAGGCTGCTGAGGCAAACATCATCTTAGAATGAGGACAATCAGTGTGGAATTTCAATATTTGTTACAGAGCTGTTAACCAGGACCAGTTCACTCCGTAATCACCACAGCTCAAAGCCTCTGAGGTCCTTTCCAGCCTCACAGCATCTCCATGAAGAGGGCAGTGTCCAGGCAGAGATTGTTAATTAAAGCACCAGAATAAACCCCTCCTGCAGCAGGAGAGCAGCACCTGATCACTGCCTTCCCATCCTGCTGGATATACGCCTGTTTATATTAAAGACAAAAATACACATTGTCTCCTTATTTTTATTTGCATTACACAAATGCAAAAATAAGAGCTGAACACACGCTGTAAGAGAGGAAAGACATCAAGGACTTGTACTTTTATGGCATAAACCAGATAAAAATACATTCAGAGGGGAGAGGAAATCACATTTATGAGAAAGTAGGTGGTTTTCCCTATTGTGTATATCCAGGTGCAAAAAAGAACCACAAATCCATTTGCTGGTGTCTTCAAGCCAAATATAGGTAAAGTTGGGGGTTTTTTTCCTTCTAGAAAAGATTATCTGTTTGGGTTGTTCTGGGATGGGTTTGCTGCCAGCTACAGATAAGGACTGACACATGTGGTATCTGATAACAGTGATGTTTCTGCCTGGCACACAAAGCCTGCTGCTGCAAAATGGAAAGGTGCTGCAAACACTCGTGAAAACAAACACAGAGCACCCAGAAGGAAAGCAGAGCTGAGGAACAGGTGAAAAACCTTCATCTGCTCCTGCAGGAAAGCCCAGAGGAGATGGGCTCCCAGGGACCACCCAAAAACTCTCCCATCCTGCAGCTCCCAGGGCTGGTCCAGGCTGCACAGACTCACCAGGGCTGGAGGGAAGAGGAGGAAGAGGAGGAGGAAAGTGAGGCCAAAGATCCTTTGCATAAAACATAACGGCTTCTTGGATTCTTATGGTGAATCCTGGGGGTTCTTTTGATGCAAATGAAACAATGATTTCTTTTTCAATGTATATTCTGCTAGAGGTTTTTTTTGTGGGGTTTTTTGGTGGCTTTTTGTGGGTTTTTTGTTAATTCTTCAGCAATTCACCGGCTGACCGCTATTTTGCATAAAGACAGATCAGCTCAGCCTGCTGAATGAAAGGTTGACAATGGAAGCTGCCTTTCCAGGAGAAGGAATGTCCTTTGATTCCCATCGTGAAGAGCTGCACATCCAGGGGTTTCCCTTTGGAGAGAGGGAAGGTTTGTGGGGACAGACCTGGAAGCACAAACCTGCACAAGGAGTGAGAGAGAGGGGACACTGCCTTCCCCATCTCCTGCAAGGAGAACCCTTCCCATGGCTTCACACGAAAGTAACATGTGCAAAGGCATCCACGTAATTCATAATTAATTCCAATCAATAAGAAACAAAAAATTTAATTGCGTACTGAAATATTATTAAAGGTATTTTTCTTGGTCCATTTCTTGGGGGTTAATTTGGGGACACTTTTGTGACAAATATGCAGAAAGATTTTGCTTTTAAAATATAATGGCACTGGTGATTTCTGATTTCACTCAGGAGGAAATGCCCGAGAAATTTTCACTCCAGAGGAAAATGCACCAAAACTGTTCTTTTAAAGTCCTTGTTTCCATGGTTTAAAAGCTGTAATTATTTTAAATGCTTAATGGTAGCTGAGTATCTATACTGGTGACTGTTCACTTCTGTTTGCCCTGTGAATTTATCCTATTAGTACACCTGTGTGAGTGTGTGCATTTATGTATATTTAAAGCACACATGGTGTGGAAAAATATATATATTTATCCATTAGAAGTTACTTGTTCTTCCATCTTTTCGAATGTCTTGCTGCCAGCTGCCAGTATCAAAGGAAGTGAACAGCTGAAGCATCACAGCACTCTAATTTTATGTCTATTGGGCACTGCTGCTTTGCTGTATATTTTCTAAAAGGGTTTATTGTCCACCAGGGCTCTTTTAAAGGGAGGCTTGGCTACTGGGGACCTTAAAATGATGAATCTTAAACGCAAATCCATTCACCTTTTCTTCCATGCAGTAAATTCTACTACCTGCACTCTGAAATGCAGATGATAACTGTTACAGAACCCTATTTTTTTTTAACCTAATGTTGACTCTTTTTGGGCTAATTTACTTATATTTACTGTGTCTAAATGTGATGCAAATGTCAGGATACAGGAATCGCTGAAAGACAGTTGTTTGTTCCTGGTAGAGGAGGATTTGACATCCTTGGTCACTGCTGAGCTGGTGATATTGCTTTCATTTCATCTTTGCTGGAGGGCCTATTCCTGAAAAATGGTGATGTCCCTGGATTTGGAAACACAGCTATGGGAGAGCAGGTGCTGGCAAGAAAAAGTGAGGATGGGTGTGAAACCCTGAGGTGGAGAAAATGTTTCTTCATCAGATCAGCAGAGTAACAGATGTGTTTCTGCTCTGTCTCTTGACTCCTCATGACTCATCTCTACAGTTAGGAATCAACACTGCATCCTCAAGAAGAGATTGAGTCCTTGACTCAGAAATCCCTGTGACAGTCTGTGCTTAGCTCTGAGCATGTGCTCAGCTCTTAGCTTGCCCTCACTGCTGCAGGGATGGCAGAAATTATCATCTGTGACGCTCAGTTTTGTTGGGAAAAGCTTCCATCCATCTGAGGGATTTACATAATCGATTCCTGGGGCCACATTTTCAGCTCCAACACAACATTAGTTAGGGAAAACTTCATTAATAACAGAGCTCAGCTGTGTTAATGGTGCTTGGTGGGACCATCCCCATCAAGGACAGTGCTGCTGATACCTTGGGAAGGCTGACCTGAAACAGAGACTGGACAGAGCCAGAGAACAAAGTAGACATTTATTGAAAGGCCTTTAGGATACACCTTGGGCAGGACAAGAGCCTGGCCAGGGCTACACCCAAGGTGGACACAAAATGGGCACAAAATGGGCAAATGCTCACGAGGTCTCACACTTTTATAAGGTTTGGTCCATTTGCATATTGGAGTTTAATTGTCCAATTCCAGCTCCAGGCTGTCAGGTCCCATCCTTCTCGTTCCTCCCTTCAGCCACCCTTGGTTGTGCTTTTGGGCTGAAAGTTGTCCTTGGTGTGCAGCAGGAAAAGGATTTGTTTTGTGTCCGTGCTGTGTGCAGAGCTGAGTGACCCTGACTGTGAGCTCAGAGCTGCACCCCTGGGCACCACAGAACCTCAAAAACATGAAAGATAAAACTTGAGGCATCACATAGGCTCAGTCAAGATGAGCTGGAAGACATCAACCCCTGCTCAGCTCTTTTTAGGTGTGCTTTGCAAATGGTTTTTCCTCTCTTGCATCACCTCAGTGATGTTTTTAGTAATGATCCTCATCACGAGCAACCTGCTTTGCACGGTCATGGGGATGTGCTGAGGCAAGCAAGACACTGTACATTGACGTGAAGGGCTGCTCTTTTCATAACAGGGAGCTGCAAGTGGAGACTTGATGCTTCATAAAATCCTTACATCCTGAAAAGGGAGTCCTAGATCTGTTTTATACGCTGTAGTAAAGGTGATCTTTGGAAATTGCTTGTTGAATAACTCCGCAGTCTGCTGTACATCATTTTTATTGATGATAAGGAAGATGTCATCACCATGGCTTGCCTTGGAGAGGAGCGTGGCAAGGCATTGAGTTGGTTGAAAATACGATATTCCACGTTAAAGACTTCAGTGTCTATTGTAGAAAGAAAATGTTCCCACTGGCACTCCTGGGTGGCTGCAAGGTTTATCAACATCTCCCAGCACTGCACAGCCCAGTGGCACAGAACTCTGCAGCTTCCAGGAGCTCCTTGGCTCCTGTGTTAGGCATTCCTGGTTTTCAGTGCCATTTTTTTGGTAGCCTGTGTGAATTACTGACTTCTCTTCGCGGTCCAGCCATGGGGATGGAACTGTGCAGGTCTTTAACCTTCAAGCTCAGAATCACACCCCTGCCTGCTAAACATGGTCAGGGTGAGTTTTATGGTGGCTGCAATTTGTAGATTATTAGGGAAGAATGATTGGGTTTATGAGTGGAGCAGGATCTCTCTCCTCTGCTGTGTGTGCTGGTTCATAAAGGGGTGATTTCCCCCGCCTATCTCTTGGGGGATTTACATGGGCAGCTCTTCACTGTGCTACTGAGAGCAGAAAACCATCCCAGGGCACTCTGAGATGCAGTTTACAGATTAAATCATAGAGCATGCACTGCTACAAGAGATCTTTGCAAATGGTCTCTCTCCTACATCAGCTTGTGTCCATTGAAATTGCACAAAACAATTAAAAAATTAATCACTATTAAAGCAAATGCTTGCTTTCCCCTTCAGATGGACTTTTAAACTCCTTAATAGAGCATTTTCTCCTGGAGTTCTCCACCTTCAGAAGTATTCTTTTTGCCCTGGGAATCAGGGCATACATATCAGATTTGTCATAGATCTCTGGGGCTGCAACCTCAGTACCAAGACTTGAACACAGCTGGTTTATGCTTGGGAAAGGAATTGTGAGGCAACATCATCTGCAGCTAGGAAAATAAGGACTTAATGACTCCACAGATCATCATTCTGTCTTATTATTTAGTACTTGGGCTCATGACTGCGATTTCAGTTTATCCCACAGAGTCTCGTATTGTCCATAAATTTAAATCCTGTGCGTTTTCTCCCTTTAGATAATGTGTGATAGAGGCACCCCAGAGGCTGGAGCCTTTGGGAATCTCCTGTTAGAGGACAGCTGCCCCAACCTTCCTGCTAAGACATTCAGCTGTTTTCCATCTCTTCCTTCAGGAACCTCTGGAAAGAGGGCACCCTTGAATCCTGAGTGCTCACAGCGTTTGCCGTACCTGTGTTCCATTTCACAGCGAGAGATCAGTCTTGTGTGAGCAGGAGAACTGCTCCAAAAACATCCCAAAGCATGGCAGGCTGCCACTCCCTGCCAAAATAGATGGATTGGCACATGCCCTGTATGCCTGCACCTTCCCACAGGAGGGAACTGTATGGTAACGTTGATGAGATTTGAGTTTTCTCAGAGCCATCTGCTTTGGGGTGTCTCAGTCTGGTGCTCACCGTGTCAGAAGGTCAGAGGAGATAGAGGAAATTCAAAATTTCATAGAATCATGGAATGGTTTGGTTTGAAAGGGAATTTAAATCTTACATAGTCCAACCTCCTGCCATGGCTGGGACATTTTCCACTATGCCAGGATGCTCCAAGCTCTGTCCAACCTGGCCTTGGACACAGCCACAGCTTCCCTGGGCAACCTGTGCCTCATCACCCTCCCACTGAAGAATTCCTTCTCAATATCCAATCTAACCCTGTCCTCTTTCAGTTTAAACTGATTTCTAAAATCTAGAGAGACATCAATTACCCCTTGTGTGGGCCACCAAGGATTTCTTGAGAGCCAGCATGTGAGAACCCCAACTAAGGCAGCATTCTCCAAAACCAGGAGTCATTCCCCATGCTCGGAAGAGAGGATGTCCCACACCAGCGTGGCAGGAGCCTCCTTTGAGCTGCTGACAGAGCTGCTGCCTCTGAAGGGCTGGGCAGAGCTGCCACAGAGGCTGCATGCCGCTGTCAGCAGCCATTAAAAGCATTAAAAAGGTGAAAACTCCTGGCAGCACTTAGCTAGTCCCAGGTTATTTGCTCAGTGTGCAAGGAGACCTGCGTGCCACTTTTTATATCGGTGCAGGCACCAGAAGCACATTTAATGTGCTGCACAGAAAGCTTATTAAACACCCTGCATTTAATAAACGTGTGTGTGTGTGTGTGTGAGCAGGGATGTTCAGCACTTGGCCATGCGAGGAGCAGCCTTTTTATTTTTTTGCAAATGAAGCCACCTGTTCCTCCTTCCCTGATTTGACAGGTTTTAGTCTCTCTTCTCCGCGAGTGGGCGGACAGTTGGATTTGATTTACTGGAGACTCTCCTCTGGTGTGATTGCAGCATAATTATATCGATAATCAGCTCAGTTTGTGGTCAAAATGTTCTCCAACACACACACACACACTCTCAAATCCCAGATCGTACAATGCCTGGAAAACCTGTGCCGCTCTCTGTTCCACAAAGGTTTGGTTGTGTGATAAATATAGATTGATTTCTGAGGGCTCATAGCTGTTACTCAATCGACCAAGGGTGTGTGGTAGACAATAAAATTTACAGTTATGCTTTGTAGGTATTTCGTCAGGTGAGACTGGTCCTTGTTAGAGGAGTGTAAAAAATTGGAGAATCGATTTTATTTTTTTTTTTTCCCGCTTATTTTGATGTGCGGGTTCCCCCGGAAAATGGGAAGGAGACTGAAACTGTGGAAGGGAGGTTTGTGCTACACAAGAAATATATATACATTTTTCCACCAAAAGAGATTGATCAAAATCATTTTGGGGAACAGAGAGCTTTTCACTCATCTAAAAACAAAAATTGTTCTATTTGTTTAGGCTTTGTCTGGTTTTGCTATTTTTGAGCTTCAAGAAAGTATAAAGGCAGATATAATTAGAAACATCCTTTCATTTTTAATAAGTGTCATTGAAAATACTTTCTAAGGGTTGTGGCTTTTTTTAGATATTTTTCAGTTTTATTATTTTTAAATGGTTGCTGCATTGGATGCACACTCATGGATTACCAACTGAGCAAGTGTTTTACCATGGGAAAAAGTTGTTCTGAGCACTTGGACTGGCTTTAAAACATGGACAGCACTTTGCCATCAATGTCAGTGCAATGAGTGTCCTGTAAATTATAACTAAAGACAACCCAAGTGCTTAAATGCATTGGAAATGAGGGATCTGGAATGGGTGTGTGCTGGGCTGGTTAAACCCTCAACCCAAGCCAAAAGCAGACACAGGAACGAGCTGGGACTGGAGCTGAGCAGCTGGAGAGGTGTGGAGTGGTGCCACCCACACTCAGTGGCACCAGGGTCTGGCATTTAGCAGGGTTTTTCTGCACTTCTCTCCTCACCCCTTCAGCTGCTCCATCAGAGTGGCCTGTGGAGGAAGGTGAGGATGAGTGGTGGTTTCCAGAGAAGCTTCCAGGCAGGGCTGACCTGGCCCAGACCCCACCAGAAGTGTCCCTTGTCACCCTGCAGGCACGGCCAGCCCTACCAGCATTTCCTGCCTTCTCCACGTGCTCAGATTTGGGGCACGCCTTTGAACCTCCAGCAGCGCTCGTATAAAACTTTTCCGTCGATTTTTTTAAATTTTATTTTCCAAGCCAAGGAAGCCATTCCCGCTGAATGCTGACTGCTCAAACCAAGGCACCCTCACTGGGCCTGCTCTGGGTAAACAGGCAGGGTCAGGGCTGGAGGAGTGGAGCCTTCCAGCAGGCATGAAAGCAGACAGACCCTCTCCAACCTGTGCATGCAGCGTCACTTCAGCAGCACTGATGGTTCCTCAGTGGATGACGCTGTTTCTCTGTCGATCCCACTGCTCCTAAAGCTCATTGCTTGGTTTTAAGACAACCAAGCTGTGCAGAGCCAGGTGTGCAGATGGCTCAGGTTGCCCCGCTCTCAGTGTGACTCACACCAGTCTGCAAGGCCATGGCAGACAAGTGGTTCATTCATTTTTGACACAAAAAAAAATAAAATGGGAATCGCTAAACCTTAATTAATTGTTGTAGCAAAGGCTCCCTCTGTCTTCAGCTCCACAGTTCTCTCCTTGAGGAAATTCCTCCTTGAGGGGAGGTTTTTCTCGCCAAGAAATTCTCCATGTGGCTCCTGGGCTCACACTCACAGCCTGGCAGACCTGGAGCCAAGGCAAGACACAACTGCCTTGATTTTGGGAGAGCTGAAAAGAATGACTGGATGTAAAAATGAGCAGAAGGAAACAACACTAAACAATGTCACTGGGTTTAGGGGCTGGCCAAAGCCAGGATGGCAGAAGATGCTCCAGAGAAAGTTGTCCTTTGTGCAAGGTGTGGCGAATCAGTCCTCAGCAAATTCCTTGTGCGGTGCCTTGGATTTGAAAATATTTAATACAGAAAGGAAATCCTGGCTGCCTGGGGTTTATATTGTCTTTCTACCCTGGTCTTTCCTGCTCCCCAGGTCCCAAAATCCCTCTCAGGATGAGGAGAGGGCAGTGATATCTGTGACACATCACATCACCTCCCAGAACATTTCCAGTAAAGAAGGCAGGACCGAGGGGGTTTGCCAAAGTGGAAAATTTAATTTTATTGTTGACTACACTGAAACCTAGATGTTATAGAGCTCGAGTTTTGCCTCTGTGTTCTTCCTCTTGAAGGTAATTGTATGTTGTGCATCACAGTCTACCTGCAAACACCGCGAACAATAACAAACCTGACACCTGCAAAATTAAAGTCCTTCCTGGTACCATCCTGTATGGGAGCACACAATGGGTAGGACAGAGGAATAATTCATCAGAGCACTGGGAAAAGCTAATTTCTTTATATACATGCTGGAGGGAAAAGGTGGAAAAGAAACTTGGCACGGAGGAATATCTAGTACCTTGCTGCAAGTGATCTTAAAAATCACACACCTTTAATAATATAGGAACCCACTTCACATCGATTTTCTGGCAGCTGTGTATTCTTAAATAGGCCAAGAAAAATTATAATATTTGTTTTGCTTTGTGAGCAGAAAAGTTAAATCATTTCTGTTCAAATAAAAAAAATAAATAAAAGGCAACAACCTCAGAAGAATTATTCCCCCAGCCACAAGAACAAAAATTTCTCAAGATCTTAAAAACATCTTTAAATAACTGCATTGAGAAAAAAAAAACCAGTAGTTCGAATAAGCTCAACCCTTTTTTTTTCATATAAAGAGCTAGAAACTATTTGCAGAGACAAATTCTTCTGATTTGATGTCACCATTTTAGTGGTGAGAGGACCAAAACCCATCAGAGTCCAGTTATGAGTCAGGTCTTCAATTAGTGTTTTGTTATTCTAAAAATAATGGGAAACTCTAGAAAGGCTGGAGACTCTTCAGTGTCTGCATGTTTGTGAGTGTGTTCATGTGAGCATTTAATAGGGGTAGGTTTTTAAAATTCACATTTGAGTAGAAATTCAACCAGACCTTTGGCTTCTTCATGCTGTGAAAATGGAAATTGTTAACATTTTGCTGGAAAAACGTGTGCATTCAAAGCAGAACATGGCCTTTAAAATCCTTTGGGAACCTTGTTTGATCATTTTCTCCCTGATAATGTTTGTGTTGCTCTTGCATGGCCTTCTTTTTGTTGTTTCCTTACTCTGTGATTTTATCTATTCACTAAACAAATTGTTTTATCTTTTTCATGAACCTGAGCCAGAGAATTTATTTATTAAGATAATTGGTCCAGAGACAAAGAAAGATCAGGAGATTTCCCCTCTGGAAAACTGAACTTTGGTTTAGTGAAAATATGGAAAGGAAGGAGCTTCTTTCTGTTTTTAACTCTGTGAAGTGGAGGAGGGCACCAGTTCTTGTCACACAAGGGCTGTGTGACCTTTCCTTTGAAAATCCAACTTCTGCACTGCAGGGTGCTCCTCTGGGATGGAGTGTCTGCAACGAGTGGATGGGGATGGTTAAACTAAGAGAGTAGATCAGATCCATGGTCCCCCCTGCTCCATTTGATCACAGCAGCAATGAAGGGATGGCTCAGAGTGTTTGCATCACTTCTCATAAGGAAGGATAACTGCATCCTTCACATAAGGTTCATCCATCACTGGTGGCTTCTGCTGGATTCGACCACTTGTATCCCAGTTTCAGGTGGTGAGGCCTTGGAGAGCTGATTTTTTTAAAAATAAGGGCAGATTCTTTCCATTCTTTCTAGGCTGTCTTACTTGAAATGCTCTTTCTGCATCTGAGACTGCCTGGCATTGATATCCACTAGACGTGGTCCAGCCTGAGATGAGAACTCAAGACAAAACCTACTTGTAGCTCCAACACTTAGCTTCTACCTCTAAAGTACAGCTGTAAAGTAAAGTAAAGCACCTTTCACTGCAACCTTCTCCTCCCTGCAGATGCTGCAGCTGTGATCATCCTCTCCAAGAAGGCTCTGTCTCACATGCAGTACCATGTGAAGTGCAGTATCTCAGAACAGTAGAACCAGTGGGGGGAAAAAAGAAAAAAAAAGGGCTGCAGAGCTGAAATGTTTTCCTGTCTCTTGTTTTAGACTGTTCTGGTGTCACTGTTGTGTTCTGTGTAAAGAGAATTGAAAGAACAGACCGTGGGAAACTTTTCCTTGGTAGAGTCCCTCCAGCAGCGAACAAAATGCCAAAAGCAATATCCACGCTCTGAGCTCAGTGTTAAAGAGGAGGCTACTTTTAGAAGCTTTATGCAGAAAAGCACAAACTTTCAGCAGCACAGAGAGCTGCCTGTGTGCTTTGGGAAGCCCTTCTCGTGGTGAGAGCAGACAAACCTGCCCCTGCTGAACCTCAGTGCTCAGCCAAAACCTCTGCAGCTGGAGTCAGGCAGCAGCGAGCAAGCAGCTCCTTCCTGCTTGCAGACCGTGCATGGTGCTAGAGAAACTGTGGGCTCTCTGAAAACACGTGGGGATGTTCTCCTGTCTGGTGATCGTGCTAATTTTTCCAGTTACGTTGGGTTTTTTGACTCGGTGCTTGCCGGCGTTCCCCCAGCAGCGGTGCCAGGCACTGTCACAGGGGCTGTGACACAGAGGGTGACAAGATGCTTCTCTCAGCACAGCCCAGACGGAGAAACTTGAGGGGTTTTTGCCAGCAAACCACAGCAGCAGTGCAGGGAAAACCCAGGCCACAGCACCTCCATGTGTGCTCGGCTCTGGTTATATTCAGAAATCCAGATGTAAAAGTATAAATCACCATTTGGGGTTCTGCAGCTGGGATGCAGGCAGGGCAGGAAAGCTGAGATTTTGGGGAAAGCAAGAGCAAGGAGGAGGTAGCAAAGCCAGGAATGTGGATCCTGCAATGACCAACAACAAAATGAGGAAAACTAGAGAAAAAAGGAGAAAAATTAGAAACATGTAGGGGTGTGTTTGACCACACAGGATCCACTTCACTCCACCTACTTTGGTCAAGTAGAGCCAATCCCTCTGCTCCTCTGGTGAAAAGCAGCCTGGCATTCAGCAGATGTTGGGTCAAAAAAACTCCAAGGGCTACTGACTATTTCAAAATTTTTGTTTGTCTTCAGATCTGTATTTATGGACCCAGCACCAACCTAGCAATCTTCCCCAGCAAGAAATAGATTATAATTAAAAAAATATAAAAATTCTCTACTGATAAATTAAACCAGATTTCAAAGTGATTTTGGCAAAAGATAGATGAGGATTTTTGTACATTGCTTTTACATTAGTTAGAGGGTGTGATTTTTTTTTTTTCTTTTTTTTTCACATTCCTACGTGTCAGAACTGGGCTAGCAAAAATTCAAATATAGACCAAGTTTAAGAATGCAAGTTGTATTTTACCATTACTCCTCAGGCAGGGAGTATGGCACATGTAAGAGCATTTCACTTCCATGAGTAGCACATGAAATAAAACATCCATTTCCTTTTCATGCCCAGAAATAGTAATAGTGTCTGGAGAAAGGAGATGACAATTTATTTTGAACACCAGTCATTGCAGGATGGTTATAGCAGAGTTAGGGTTGGTCTATGGCTGTGCTGCAGCCAGCAGGTTTTAGAGTGGTAATTTTGCCTGTCTGCTTGCCTAGGGATTGTCTGCAGGTTTTTTCAAATACATCTGTATCAAAAAATGGTCTCAGAACAGTTTCTGGGACAGATTCTCAAGCCTGTAATGCCTTCCCTCCAGCCCAGCAGTGTTCCTGCCTGCAGAAGTTACAGCAAGTTCTGCTCTCCCATTTGCTAACTGGGACCAGTTCAGTGTTAAATTGTTCACCCTGACTGTCCATCAGGTTTCTCTCCTTTGTTTTCACAGGTTTTGATTCAGCAAGACATTAGCATATATAGGAATTCAACTGCGACTGTTTCCACTGAAATATAATAATAGCAGCTATAACAATGATAATAATGATAGTAATAATAATAATAATAACCATAATAATAACAATAATAACAATAATGATATGATGATGATGGTGATGGTGATGGTGATGGTGATGGTGATGGTGATGGTGATGGTGATGGTGATAGTAATAATAATAATCTTTCAGCCCTAAAAGTGAAGGTTATGCTACATTGTCCCACCCAATCCTTGCCTGAATGCTGGTATCTGAGGCATATATCAAAAGGCTTTATTGGAGCCAAAAGCTCAATCTGAACAGTTCACCACTCTTTATAAGCCAGGTGTTGAGTTTCTTGTTCAGCCTTGAGTCAGGCAAAGCTCTCCCTGAGCTCTGCAGAAGCTTTATCAAGTCCTCAGGCTCTTGTTTGCAAGGATTTTCCTTTTCTTTGCTTCTCACCATCTCAGCACATTCACCATCCACCCCATCCTGACAACCCCTGCCAGACCACCCTGCTGCTGGGAAGCTCAGTAGCTTTAAGCCTCGAGAATCAGGGGAGAAAAGAGAGAGAAAAAGGAAATGAGACAAGGCAGAGAGATCTATCACATCAACTTTGGGAGCCCTGGAACGTTTTGCCTCTGGTTTGTGCTGTTTCCTTGTGTTGAAGGCACTTTGGGCAGGGGCTCTGGTCCCTCTCCCTGGTCCATCCCACCAGGCACGCTGGCAGCAAGGAGCAGTGCAAATTCCAGATGGCATCCCACCCCCAGAGGGACTTCCAAGGCTTTTTGGGCTGTTGCTGCGCAAGCTGCAGCTTTAACCCCTGGCAAAGGGGCTGGTTGCAAACAGAGAGAGGATTCAGAGCAATCCAACTTTAAACAGCAGCGCTGTGCCCAACTCGAGCCATGTGTGCTCTAAAAATGCATCAAACAGGTGAAAAAATACACTTCAATGACTTCATGCTTTTGTCTGAGGAAGGCAAGAGGGAATTAAAAATCACTGAAAAGCAAAACCCAGTTCAATTTACAAAACTGACCAAGAAGGAGAGGGGACAGAAAAGATGCTGAAGGGAGACTTTATTCAGTTGTATCAGGAGCCTGACCAGCAGGTGAGGTCCCCACAGAGACTGGGTGACCTTGGCCAAGTCTCTCTGCTTTTTGCTGGATTTACGTTTTATCTGAACTGTCTTAAGTATTCAGGCTGCAAACTCTGCCCAGCTGGGACTGTCACTGCAGATTCACACGGTGCCAAGCAGGAGAGGTCCTGAGTGATTCTGCATTTCTGGGCACTGGGTGGAAAATAGCTGAAAAGGTCTGGGGTTAATGCGTGAAGATCAGGCATTACAGTGGATGTGAAAAGAGAGTACAATCTGCTCTGGATTTTTCTCTCCAGAAGTCCTATTTATTTACTTTTTACATCTGCAAGGAGTCCTAACCACTGCTGAAAACCAGTCACTTCTGTGCAAAAATGAAGCAGCTATTTTTGCAGCACACGGTAGTTTTGGACAGGATATGAAGAATATTACATCTGATTGAAAGTAGAGCAGAGGTGGGCAGGATATAATTACCCAAATTGTGCTTTGGCCAGGGCAGCAATAACATCCAGTGTGAAATGTCATGAGGTTGTCGATTCTTTTCATTGTCCAGCACAAGTCTCTCACAGGGCCTCCAGAGATGGCACCTTCATCCAAGGACAAGTGTAATCAACTCAATTTACAGCTCAGAAATACTTTCTGTTTTGCTTAATACCTTCCTTTTCCTAAGCTGCATAAAACCAAACCTATTTGCTTGCAAAAGCTGCCCAAAACACTGTGGCTGCAGGGAGGGGGCCAAGACAGCCTAAAAACCATGGAACACATGTGGGGTTTGAATCCACTCCTGTTCCCTGGGGTGGAAAGAGGCTCCCTGGGTGGATTAGGCAAGAGAGGTGAGCGATAGTGATGTGCATGAATTAATATTTAAAAGCGCCTCACGGGCAGTGCCTCTGTGCCAGGACAGAGGATCTCAGCAGCTGTTTGGGGCTTAGTTAGGGGATCTTGCTTTAGTCAAAGAACCAGTCCTGAAGCCATGAACTGTAACAGGAGCAGGATGAGTGAAGGAAATCACCAAGGGGAGGAAGAAAAAAAACAAAAAACAAAAAAAGAGAAGGAAGGTCCTAGATCTCAGATTTTCACAGTCCTTTCATCATACAGAGCCTGCAAGGGTAACCCACGGAAGGGCCAAAGCCCTTCTCATCTCTCCCTGGGTTGCAGGGTGGTTGCTCCTTTTTTTCTCTCCCTCAGAGAATAAAAAGGCTCCTGCAAGAAGAAATTATTCCTTGAACTTTGCAGGCTGGTTTTCCTACGTGAGCCTTTAGACAGCTCACTCTTGCTGATTTCTACTTCTGGCAGTACTATTCATGCAACCAGACTCTCTTTAGTAAGGATTGGCAAGAGTAAGCTGACAAACCCTTTGGCAATAGGGGGGGAGGTGGGGGGGAAGGGAGCTTTTTTGCTTTTTTTCCTCACTAGAAGTAATTTGTGGCTCTATATTTGAAAGCCGCTTTTTACTGAATATAAAATTACTGTAATCCCAAAATGGTCTCCAAAGGGACACAAAGTCGTATTTAAAATGTATGTTAATCTTTACATCACAAATGGCCTTCTCATTTCCCACTTTCACAATTCCTTTTGCTTCTAAGAATTGTTTTTATTTACATCTCTATGAAAACAGAATCAATTCCCCCCATACACACAGTTGCATATTCTTTGGAGTGAATATATTGATTGAAAAACCTTCTGCCAGCCTTATTAATCTCAAGCAGTATTGACTAAGTACAGTTGTACGTATCAGCTGTACACGTGGAAAGCTCACAAAATAACAATATCAATAATGTTCTGCAACAGAAACAGTCATTTTATAAATAATGAATGTGCCATATTGAATTTTACAGGTATTTGGGGCACTTCTTTACTTTTAAAGGCCCCGTGTCCAGCTTTGTTGACACCAATATAAATAAAAAATAAATCCGTTGCATTCAATGCAGTTACATTCGAGCAAGAGCCAATATAAAGGAGTCTTAGAGCAGTCGTTTGTCAAACCAGAAAGTAGGACATGGCATAAGTACCATCTGTGGAGAGTGATTCATAAGACAAGAATGCAGCATAATCAGTTAAATAAATACTACCCTTGTGTTTTCTAGTCTAAGTGGACCCTACTCCGGCACAAATCACAGCACAAAGCCAAAGCAGGGACACGTGGAATTTGTTATTCCATTGCTCTGAACCAGGAGGAATTAACTCCACTCTAAACTAGAGTAAAGCCAGAGACCTGCAATTATTCTCCTCACCAAGAAGCAGGATCTCAATTTCTGCCTGGAGGGACATGGCAGGAGAGGCTGGAGCAGGTCTAACCAACAACTGACCTGAAGACAGGAGAGTTTTTGGGATAATACAACCCCCAGCCAGTGCTAATCTATGTTTTTGCCGTGCTGGACCATGACAGGTCCCTGTGGGCACACAACCTGACCCGAAGACAGGAGTTTTGGGGACAAGACATCCCCCAGCCAATGCTAATCCATGTTTTGGTTCTGCTGGGCCCCCACAGGTCCCTGTGGGCACACAACCAGCACAGAGAGGCTGGAGGGGTTGGGTGCCTTTGCAGGGGGAGCCAGGCAGTCCCTGGGATGTGGGATGGACAGTGCTGGTGTGCAAAGGATCCTGCGTAAGCACAGCTTGAAAGCAGACCCAGCTCTCATGGCATCATGGGCGGGTTTGGTGGATGAATGGATGGATCTGCTGGTGCTTCTGGGAAGCTGTAGGAGTGTCTGAGGTTTTGGAAACAGAGGTGAGGGGAGCTGCAGAATCCTCTCAGGCTGGTTTTCCACCTGGATTTGACCACAGTGTGCATGTCCAGTCAAGGAGATGAGGGCTAATATAAAAGCTGTTCTCAAATATCATCTGAAAAATAAATAGGGTGACTTGTGGGCAAAAGTATTTAATGTACATTCTCCTATTTTTCTCTCAAGACTGGGTTTTGCAGGGAATTTGCTTTGTGTGTGCTCTGCTTAGGAGGAGCAGCCTGTGCTTTTCAGAATCTCGACTCCATCAGAGTGATGGTATCCTTCAAAACTAGCACAAAAAATTGACATAATAAATACTTTAGCAATGAGTAAGACATTTTAAGTTACTTTAAAAGGTACAAGATTGTTATGATGAAAGACACCACATATCTTTTATTTTTTTATTCACTATACAATTATCACTTCAATCATCAGAGGTCCTAAAGGTCACTTCTACCTTAAGTGTTATCACCAAACTTGAGTGGAACAAAGCCCCTTCTCAAAAGGGGTCTGAAATGCCAAGTGGTCAGACCAAGGAAAAAAAATAGAAGGAAAAACACAACTTGACTTGTCCCAGCAGGCAGCAAACCAAGGAACTGGCCTCAGGTCCTGTGGCTGGGAGCTGTAATTTTTCTTCCAGCTTCCTTCCAGCCTCTTGGTTATCTTTTCTATTCAGATCTGCTCCTTCACCCTTTAGCTATTGTCACACTCACAGTTCTGGACTGCAGTGGACTTGATCCAGGAGGAAAATGCCCTTTAGTTATCAAGGATCAGATGGATATCTGGAGGTTGGGTGCTTTGATTTAGTACCCTCAAGGTTTAAATTCTAATTTGAGCAGTGCTGGGGCTTGGGTGTGCCACTGTGGACCAACTCCCTCATTTTGATCTGGTTAATCACAGCCACAGTGACTCAGGCCCAGAGCTGTGAGCAAGGCTGGGACCCAGGAGAATGTGTCTCCCCCTCTATTTCTGGAACTTTTTGTTCTTGCTGGTTCCAATAATAAAAAAGGGAAAAGCCTTTCTTTGGTGGCATTTTGGCATTTCTGCTGCCGTGACTCATCAGAGGTATGTGAAAACAAGAGGAAACTTTTGCAAACTTATTGTCACTGGGAGGAGGCAAAAGTTTATTTTAATCCAGTTGCTTACATTTTCCTTTTTCTTTTACTTTTCCATTTGTAAAAAGGAATGCAAATTACTGACACAATCTTAAACATGCAGAGAAGATGAGCATTTAGAGAACTGCATGGAATGTGCATTTCCAAATCTATACATAAGTGCAAAACATTAAACTCAACCAAATTTTAATATTTGGGCTCTGTCTGAAGGACAAAGTATGCTGAAAACATTACAAATGCACTAGCTTAATTTTTCAGTTTGTGATGGATTAGCTTTAACGTGCATTTTAATTTGTAGTTGGATTTTATCAGCTGTAGACAAAGTTTGATAATCTCTTCTTGTTTAATTAGCACAATCCTCTTAGGAAGGAGAAAAGCACAGACAGTAGTAATTTATGTTCTCTGACAATTTCATACTGACAACCTGGAATATCTTCTGTCTTTAACACATACCTATATGTGGTTCTTTCAAACATCTTTGTCCCATCTTCTCTTTCTGTCGTGCATGCACTTGTAAGGGGAAAATAAAGAGAGAGAGCTTACACTATAAAATAATTCCTCTGCATGAAGAGCCAAGAGAATGTGTAAATAGACTGCATAAATAACAGCTGGCTCCTTAGAAACCAAGAGGAACACTCAGAGAGAGGCTCCTTGACACGTGAATCCACTCATCAGCATTGGAGCTTTGATCTGGTTGAGTTTTGGGGTTTTCTTTTTATGGATGGGAGCTGAATTACACCCTTTGTTTCCATTTTCAACCAGCATTTGTTGTTCTGGAGAGTTGAATCCTTTACCTTGAGTGTGGGGCTGGCATTTTCTCCTGGTGTAAAGCACAGAAAGTTTCTTGCCTCTGTTGGAGATCCACCCCACAAATCCACCCTTTTCACAGGGATGCTGCCCCACTCTGACCTGCTGTGGGCTGCTCGTGGATGTCCTTGGGACTGCCTGTGCCAGGAGCAGGAACCTGTAACCCCTCCATCCCTTTTGGAGTCCAGCCTGTACCACCAGGTCCATGAAGCCAGCACAGACCTCCAGGAGCACTGCTGTAAGGGAAGGGAATGCAGGGAACCATCCCATCCCCAGAGGTGCTGGGGAGCAGGAGAGACCCCCTGAGCTCCCTCCCCCATGGCAGTAAAGCCTTTTAGGGGCAGAGGGCAGTGACCTGTGGCTGTGCAGCTCATCCACACAGCCAGCACAGCTGACTCCAGCCAGGCTTTGCTCCTCCACTGGGAAGAGCTCTTTGAGTTCCACGGTGTGTAAGGCCAGCAGCAGCAAGGCTGAGCTTGCTCTGGATCACACCCCTACATAGGTATAACCATAGAAACCCGACATAAATCTTTTAGTGCATATTTCACACTGCAAGGCTTTTTAGGTCAGGCTTTAAAAGGACTGAATATGTGTAATTTTTTTTTTTCACTCTTGCCTTCCTTTGACTCTGTTTTTTTAAAAATCAAAAATCTTCCCCTCTGATTTCGGCGAGCCCTAATGGTAAATTAATGCTGTTGTAATAACTTGGGCTGTGCCTTTGGAAGGCATCAGAAGGCTCTTTTATTGCAGCTGCATCCAAAAATCTCTATCCAGCTCCCAGCCCTCTGTGAGGCCGTTTTCCCACCCTTCCCTGCCAGTTTCCAAGCTGGAATAGATGAGCATCGCTCTGTACCCACAGATGGCTGGAACAGCACTGTCAGAGGTATCATTTTCAGACTTGTGGTTTCAGTATGATCATTCTGACCTTTAGGGGAAGCAACAGTGCCCTGACATTTAGGTTGGTTTATATCCCCTGCAATCCCTTTTCAATTAAAACTCACATTTCCAGGGCTCCCTCTGAGCACCCCACAAACATTTATGATAAATCCCTGATGAACCAGCTCAGGATGGGCTGGGCTGTGCTTTCACCTGGCTTCCAGGCTGCTCAGCATCAGAAATCCTTCATGTGACCCTCTCTGGATGTGTTATTTCGCTCATGAGAATCCCAGAGCTGCCTTAAAAAGCTGTGGTGTTTCGGATGGAGGCAGAGTGGGAATACTCCAGCCTCCAGCGATGCAGAGCAGGAGGGCTCCTCTCCATGCTGATGAGGCCAGTGGTGGTCCCCGTGGGGAGCTTGTCTCTTAATGATGTGTAAGAGTGGCTGCTGGATCAGGGAGAGGCTGGGAGCAGCCAGCCACGGAGATAACTCCATCCCCTGCCTTGCAGTGGCTGCCCCGTGTCTTTGTGAGCTGCTCCATCAGAAATCCTGAGCAAAAAATGCACTTTATGAATTAGCTGCTAAGCCCTGCTTCCCCTGTATTATCTGGCTCACTCTGATGTCTCTACCTTCTCGTTTTGCCTTTGAAGTTGCTTTTTGAGAGCTCATATTCCATGTGCTCAGGCTCAGTGGACTGGGATCACACTCCTTAAACTCCTCGCCTTCCCTGATTATGCTTTTCAGAATAAATATATGCAGATATTGTTGCATCTTCTTGCTTAATCTCAGCAGGCAACTTTGCTTTAAAGGAACTTCAGGCAATTACTACCCAGCCCTTCCCACAGCAGCTTTTTTCTGACATAGGACCCAGCTTTGGTGTGACAAGACCCAGATCAAAGAGTGCTCAAGAGTTGTTTTTGCTTTTGCACTAACACTGCATTGGGCCAGCACGTGAAGGAAGATCTCACCAGTGTTTGGAGACCCCAAAGCAGGATTTGGGGGTCATAAAATAATCATTCAGCTTTCAAGGCAGTGATTTATCCCTGCACATGGTGAGTCTGAGGCCGAGGGAAGGGTCCCAACAGGAATCTCGGCTGAAGGAACTGAGGGTTGCTGTAAAATATAAATGACAGCAAGTGTACCCATTTTCATCTAGGGTGGAATAGAGTTTATTTACTTCTTGTGTCTACCAAACTGAAGAGTTTGTCCCCTTTTTTAATCCACCTCTGTTCAGCTGCTCTCCCAGTTAGTGCAGGATGTTTGCAGCACTGACTTGTTCAGACTCCCTGGGTTGTTTTTAGGATGTTTTTTAAACAGGTTGTTGTTGTTGTTGTTGTTGTCTTTCGTGTTTTGCTGCTGGCCATAGTCAGCAACAGGAGTTAAGTGCATTATTCATAGAGGTGGTGTGAACCTGTGAACAAGCTAGATAGAAAACCCATCCAAGATTTCTGCCAGAGTAAATCACATCCTGCCTTTGCCTATCAGTAAATATGACTACAATTACTATTAAAATGTTAATACTACCAGCAGTGTTTTGCAGTGCAGGCATTAGGAGGCACAGCTGAGCTTGTCTGACCTGATCAGCTGAGGCAATGCATGCATACTAATGAATTCATTGCCTTGTTTGTCTCCTAATATGTTTTAAAAGGTAAATTAATGTTCTTCTACCTGGTCTTTAATGAATATCTTACATCCTGCATTAGGAACTCATTTACTTTCCTCCCCTGTTGCCAGCACCAGTCACAAAGAACTGTTAGAAATTTGCTGGTACAGGAAGCCGTTGTCTTCAGAGCTGCAGATTACTTGATAATGGGATTTTTTTTTCCCTTTTCACACCTATGCTTGCAGCTAGGATAGTGTTTATATCCAGCTGATGAACTGTATTTGAAAGATTACTGGAATAATTAAGATTTCAAACAGAAGCAGTTGCACATTCCCCTTTTCTTTTCCCATCAACTCATATACAGGCGGCCGTGCCTTCTGCTATTGTAAATAAAGAGAATTATTGATGCTCCCTTGACATTTAGGGGCTGCCTTAAACGCAGTGCTATCATTTCCTCGACACAGCAATTTTTTTCAGAGAGACTTTTTATTTCACACAACAGAAGTGGGTTATTTTGCTGTGCCTTGTGCACCCTGACATCTCCACAGGCGCTGTAACCACCTTCCCGCAGGAGCCACAGTCGGCTGCAGCTCTCAGACACTGCTGGGATACAGACTACTCACTCTATGTAGCTCATAATAAAGAATTTTTCTTTTTGGGGATGATAAAACATAAGGAAACACCACGTGGGGAGAGCTCGATGTTCGCCGAATCTGCTTTGGCAGTGGCTGTTAACAGATGAAGCCAGGAGCCCCCCAGATGTGAGCTCCTGTAGCGCATCTCCTGCAAGGAGCTGGTTTTTCCTGTCATTCTCAGGGCTTTGCCACAGTTGTGATCTTTGTGAGCTGGCTCGGACCACTGGGGTTGGATTTGGGCTGTGATCCTGTGCCAGGAGAGCAGGAATTCAGCAGGGAGGGCTGGGAGCTGGGCAGCCTCCTCATCATCTACTGAAGGCTGGAGCACCTCACACACCCCCAGGCACTCCTGGCACATCACAGCCAGCGCCCAGATAAATGTGGGATGCAGGTTTTTAGCTGGGAAGTCTCACCCTGTCTGTCCCTGCTTTCACATCCCCTCCCAGAAAGGGAAGATAAGGATCCTGGGTTCCCTCCCTAGAGAGCAGAGAAAGGTGTTTGTTTAGTGTGTGACAACCACAAACACAGAATCACAAATGTCTGTTCTAACCCTGCTCTGGGGGCAGGCAGTGGGCTGGAGGGGGTGACAAGGGGCAACTCTGGCTAATGAGTGACAAAGTCCAGGTCCCTGTCAGTCACTGCTGATCTGTGATGGGTTTGGTCACTCTTTGACTTCATGTTCCAGTAACGAGAGCATTGCAAGCACAGAGTGAGAGAAGGCCCGTGGCTGGGAGAGCTTTCAGTTTAAGCGATGAAGAGATGAAATAATCCGGGAGAAAAAGCAAGCCCAGGTGGAGCAGGATGCTCACAGCACAGGGTGAGGGGCCAAGCCCACACCCACAGCACTTTTCCCCATTTTTCTGTGCACTGGAGCAGAATACTTGCATTTTCCCCACAAACACGTAGTGAGAATGAAGAAATGGCCCAAGACACGAGCCATGGGATGTCCTTGTCACTGCACAGCTTTGGTGCTGCTGGACTTTGCATCACCAAAGCCCTTGGGTGCCAGAGAGAGTTTTCACAGAGATAATAACTTGCACAATAACCAGCCCTCACTGGGTAATTTCTTTGACTAATTTTGTCATTAAACATTTTCGAATTAAACATAAATTTAACAAAAAAAAGTGCAGAAGGAGTAAAAATATGGTTGGTTGGCTACTACCCATTTTAGAGTGTAATATTTCCAACAGAACGTGTAAGTTTCTCCATGGACAAAAGATCTCATGATTTATTGAGTCATTTATTAATTAGATGATTACAGCATGACTGCTTCCCAGTAGCACAAAAAAAAAAATAGACTTAGAGTTAATTATAAATGCTGTAAAAACGTATAAGAAAATTCATAATCCAGCTCTCACGTTCTTCTTGCTTGAAATTATCCATGAAAACACTTAAAATATGTTAAATATTAAATCTGCTAAATCCTCTTCAGCAAAAAAACCCTTTAAATTTAGGTAGATGCTGTTATGCCCATTCTTAGACAGGTCAGATCAAGAGGCATAAAATACGATTCCAGCATTAAAATCTCCCTGCATGCTGACCTGGGCTGTGCTCCTCGTGGAGGTTGCTGTATCCCAGTGTCTGGAGAGGTTCTGCCCATTCCTGGTGACTTTTCCTCCAAGCTTTTCCTCCCTTTGCCCTTCAAGGATCAGCACTGTTAGGAACTGCAGCTCCTGACACCTGTCCCTCCAACATCTTCACTTCAGTGAAACAAGAAGATCTGATCCTTGTCTTTTGCTAAGAGTTTTGTACCTATTTCCCACAGGATTTCTCTTTCTGTCAGTTTAATAGCCACAAGCTCTCTCTCTCTCTCTGTGTTTGATAATCCCTTTGATCTTCTTCACTCACTGCTCAGCACAGCACCATGAGGATGTTACTACCTTTAATCTTTCTGCCATTGATCAGTAATATTCCTGTCTGCTGCTTCTCTGTGATTCCTGTGCTGAAATTGCCACTGCAGCCCCTCTATGTTTTCATGGAGGAAGTGTCACAACACAGGGAGCTCTGCAGGAGAAGATCATAGATGGTGGAATGAGTTAAAGAGCTTGAGGAGAAGGGTTAGGACACTAAGAGCAAATTTATTGGATGGTTTATGTATTTGTACTGTAATTTTTTTTTTTCTAGATGGGGAAAAGAATTACATTTAATCACAGTTTCTGGTCTTTTGAGCTGTCTCTGCTTCCTTTCTCTTCAAGGCATGAAGAAGGAATTCTATAAACACTATGAGCTCCCCATTTCTAGTGTCTCTCAACGGTTTGTGGGTGGAATGACATCCTTTTACAAGGCAAATAGGAGATTTCCAACTCAACTCGAGATCTGAGAACATCCAGCTTTCCTGCTGCTTCCTGAAGTAGGTCATTGCCAGGAGCAGATTAGCTGATGATGTCGCTGGTGATAACAGGGGATGCAAAATAAAACCCAACCTTCTTTCCACAGCTATATTGCCTGACAGCAGTAGTAATAACAAATATATATATATATATATACTGTGAGGAAAGTGATGCCAGCGTGACTCAGAGCCTCACAAAGGGTAGGCAGTGGTTCAAGAAGAAATCTTTTACATATGCTCATTATTCTGGGTATAATTACACTTCACTGCAAATGGGCTTCACCTGCCACATTTTGTTTATGGGTTTTTAATTGTCTGAGTTGTGAGGCGGGGGAGGAAGGAGGCAGATTTGGTTGTGCCCGTTTTATGTATGAAGAGCCTTTGCAAAACTGTAATTCAAACATGAGTCAGAATTCTGAGTGCACCTAGGAGTGAACCACAATTACCCACTTTTATGGAAATAAGATAGTAATGCATCAGTGGGAGAAATAACTTCACATTAATCTGTTAATCATCTCAAAAGGGCAGGGTTTGGGGTGTTAGATTCAGCTCATGCTCTGTTACAGTGAGATCTGCTCTGCCACAGGTGTGGAGATGGGAAAGGGGTGTCTCCAAGATCCCATTTTTTAATGAGCTCTCCCAGATGGAAGGTGGCTGTGTTGGTTGGGCGAGACCAGATGAGCTTTGCTGGATGTTTATTCCAGCAGTGCCCTTTCTGCCTGCTGTGGGGCCATCTGACCTGCTTTGTCTCTTTTTCCCTGAGTTGATTAAACAAGAATTTCCTGTTTGTTTCAATTCTAAAGCAAACAAGAGATGCTGCTGCTCTACTCACATCACTGAAGGTCTTGTATTTCCAGAGGGATTCTGTCCCTCACAGCCCTGTGTTCAGAGCTGCTGTTTAACCAGGAGTGAGGACAAGTCCCACTACCAGAACACAGGCTGCTCAGGTGTCAGGGTTTATGATGTATGGCAGAGTGTCACCTGCACAGAGAGGAATTATCCCCTCCACTCCCTCTGTATTTACACCTTGTGTCCGTGAGTTATCACATGTTCTCCTGGCCAAGGTCTTGATTGCCAGAGAAAAGAGTTATGGGCATAAGGGAGAATTCCTGTCTGGCTCACCTTGGGACCTGGAGGGTGTTTATTTCCAAACACCCACCCAGGCTGTGCACAGGGCACCACACACAGGGCTCCACTCACCTCCCCATCCCAAACCGCTGACATTCTGCAGAGCTGGGGAGCCTCCTCACTTTTTTCAGATGTCCCAGAGTTTGGGGAAAGTTTGTGGGTTTGAAGGGAGCTGAGGAGCCCACCTGGGACCCAAGGACTGCAAACACAAATTTACAGGCTAAAGCCAGAGGGACTGGCTGTCACCTGCAGCCCCCTTTGGTCACTGTCGGTCCCGTGGGGACCCCCAGTGCTCCCAGCCCCAAATCCCACCCTGGCAGGTGTCCCCTCTGCAGGTCACAGTGCCATCAGCTGGTTGCAAAGCTGGAGGCTTCACTTGCAGCATCATTTGCTGTTTCTTGAATCATTTATTGCAATCATGCTGGTGATCCACACAAGCAGTGCTGCTGTGCATTGTATCCAGATGTCTCCAAACACACTCCCAGGGTCGCATCCTAATTTTAGCTGCCTCTGCAAAATATTCTCCTCTGGACTGAGGCCCTATTTGTGTTCCTGATGAACTCTACAGCCAAGCAGATTGCTGGCTTAGGGAGCTAAATACTGCTCCTCTGAAAGACAGGGATCAGGAAGGGCACAGATCTGAGCTGTGCAAGATGATAAAGTCAGGCTTCTTCTCCACATGGAGACCTCTTGCATGGCCAGGAGGCAGAGAGGAGAGGAGCCAGGGCACACCAAGGGTGAGATCATCTGCTCTAAAGACACTGCAGATGTGCATGGCAGAGCCCCAAGGCTGCAGACCCTGATCAAGCTTTGGTGTCACACGGGAGCTGCAGAGGAGGTGCTGGAGCTTCAGTGTGGCCAAGGCTGTGATACTCACAACACCTGAACCTGTCACCAGCAGGTACTGTCATCCAACCTGCTGCTCCTCATCTGGATGCATTGCTAAGCATGCATAATGAGATGCATCTACTTAGAGACAAATATAAGTTGTTTATCAGGAACTTGGTGTCAAGATGGGGTTTTTGCTTTGTTCAGTGGCACCTGGGGCAGCCTGGGAGATGGAGCTATGTCCCATTACTTAAAAAACTCCCCAGGGAGAATGGCCTCCCAACACAACACGTGCCAGAGTCAGGGGTTTATTTGGGCAGTTCTGAACCGTTCCCACACTGTTCTGTTAAGATTTCTGGGCTGAAGTTTATTTCCCTGTTCTCCTGATCAGTTGGCTCATAGGTCAGTTTGAACAGTGGGTAGGAAAGGAGTAAATATAGGAAAATCCACAAAATGTGTAAGATGGGGAACCAGTGCTGTTTCTTCTCCCAGCCCTCTTTGCTTACCAAATTAAACACGTTCTGAAGCTGAGTGTGCAGGAGCACACCAGGCTGCCCCAGCACCAGCGAGTTTCTGCACGGGGCTCACATCTCTATTTACTGCTGTCATTATTATTGACACTGGTGGTAATTTTGTGTGGGCAACACCTCCAAGCTGAGCATTTTGGGGAAACAGTGCAACTTGTTTACAGAGTGATACAGGAGGCTTAACAACACCGGATTCAAATCCGTGCCGCTTGTAAAGGCATAATCTTTGTATGGCGTGCTATAATTATTGTATGGTGTGTTTATTAATAATAAAAGTCACATTGGGAAGCTTTCTGGCTGAAGTGCTGTGAGAAATGTGTTGCTTCCACCATCTCCCTGTGGGCCTCCCCATCCCAGACAGCAATACTCTAATTAACTTTTGTCAAGTGGCCCTTTGAAACCAGGAAAATTAAGTGATCTAGAGGTGCCTACAGAGCTGGAGCTGATACCTGAAAAATTGCTTGCTATTCTCCACCAGGAAGAGGGGAAAAACCCACTTGGTAGTGATCAAATTTCTAAATGTGGCATGTCTTGGGACAGCAGATGCACATCAACTTGGGGGAATGGAGCAAACCCCAAAACTGTCAGGATTCATAAATGAAAGGACAAAAAGCAAGGAAGAAAAAAGGAAAATCTTCCCCAAACTGCACAGCTCAGTGAGGAACATTTGTGCAAAATGCGGTAACAGCATTTCCCTGACGATGGAAAATAATGATGAACTACTGATACTGGAATATTTAGTGTCCATTTGAGGAAGAGTTGAAAATCAGCAGTACAGTTCTCCCAGAGTCTGCATACATATGTAAAATCAAAAACTTAAGTCATAAATTCCCATCTCACTCATCTTCCCTCTCTCCCAAATTCATAAATTTTAATACCAGAAGAGACTCTGACGAAAAATTTTTACTGACTGCTGGAGGGGCCACATTTCCATACAAGGGCCCTGCTGAGCCTTTCTCATCCCTGCAGCTTCCTCCCCAACCTGGGGGTCCACATTTCCCTGTGGTCCCACAGTTCTGGCAGCACCTCTGTGCTCCCACTGCCATCCCTGTGTACACAAAATTGCACAATTGGCACCTTGGATTCCAAGCTTGTTGGGACAGCAGGGTTGTCTTCTGCTCCACAAACTGCCCAGCACATTTTTAGCCCAGCAATGACAACAATCACACTTCTGAAATGTGCTCTCTGGGGATAAAAATCACTTTGGTGCCTACCAAAGGTCTTGGCTGCTTCTGTCCACACTTTAGGTCCTGAAGGCCCTACGAGGAGCAAAGGGCCTGGAAATACACGATATTTACCCAACAACAAACTCACACCAGGAGCAAGAAAACAGGCATGATGAGACACATCCCAGTAAATATCCTCAGATCCTCCTTCTCTTTTGGGTCTAAACCCATCCCAGCAGCTGTTGGTGCTCCCCTTCACTGCCTTTCCATAAAATTTTCTCTAACACACAGCATCTCTCCTGAATGAAGGAGGTAAAACTTTTGGTCCTCTTTGTTCAAACCTCAAATCTTCTATTTTCCAGGGAAGAGTGGGGTCCTTGTCAATCCTGTTTCCTGCACACCAATGCATTTTTTTTATGTTGGTAGTCTTCCAGCTGTTTATGCATGCCTGTGTATGTGTTCATCGCTTTAAAAAAATCAGCATTTCGTTGTATCTGTGTGTATATGTAACAGGAAATGGAGATTCATTTCAACCTCAATCTTGTTATTACTTCCACAAAGCACACCCCTAATAACATACATAAAACTGCACAATTTCACAGTGCTGAGTTGTTTTGACTTCATCTTGAGCAGGGAATCTGGGTTACAATGGGGAAGTTCATGAGATCATAAATTCTCGCTTCTAAAGCTGCGCCAGACACTGAAACTACCAACTACAGCTTTCTCACACGTAAGGATTATAATTATGGAGTTTGCAAGGTAAATTTGAACGCAACTGCTTGCTTTACAAATGTAAAGACACAGAAATGCTAATTATATGGTCTGTAAAGATAACCAATTAATTTCTTAAGGGAAAGCCCTCCTTTGAGGGTTGCCTCAGAGTTTGAGCTGCTGTTGACATAATGCATTTTTTGCTGCACGTTGTATTTTCTGGTGATAACATAATAGGCATGAATTTCATCCACAGTAAATGTAAGAATGAAGATAGAATTCAAAATTGTTGGCTGTTCAGGAGGCTGCACATGACATTTTATTGTTGGACAGTATTTCATGCAAAGCCTAGAACAAGTCTTTTTGACTGTAGATGCTTCTTTTGTTTAACTTAAGCCTTTGAATAGTATTTTAAGGGTGATTGTCAACTTTTCGACTCTTTGCCTTGTGGAATCATTATATTAATTCACACAACCTGTAACCTGTGTCTTTCCAAATTTGAGATTCCCCATTCCTCAGTGCTTGAATAAATCATGCCAGTATTTAAACGTAAAAATGTTTTTTTCTCTCAGTGCTCCATCGCAACTTTTTGTTTAACTCAGTTCACTCACCCAGCACAGGGTGAAATTCTGCTCCTGGTGTAATTATCTCTAATTGAATGTGATTAGCTGTCCCTCAGTTTTGCACAGGAGTGTCTCAGGTGTGGGAAGGTGACTGTCCCCGTGCTTACCTGGCTAAAGAACATCCCGTGGTCTTACCCACAGCTGGGATCATGAGCTGGGAAAGCTCCTGCCTTTGGAAGTTCTGAGCTCCCTGCTCTTCTTTGTGCATATTTCAAGTATTTGTGGGAGTTGCACAGAGTTTCTTGGTACAAATGAATGATTTCCTTCTTTCTCCAAGCTCTCCTCAGATGATCTCGAAGAAGTTAGGATCTCAAAGGTGCAGGAACTAACACAGCAGACACCAAACTGGGGCTTCCCATTCAAGGTTGATCAAATCCCACCCATCTGACACCACAAAGTCTCAGAGCAGGAAGAACAAAGGCTCTGCAGGTGCTTTTTCAGACCCAGCTTCCTCCACATGGACAGGGATGCAGCACCTCATGTGAATAAGCTGCTGCTCTGCTGGCTCCGTTACATCCCATCACAACGCCAGCTTTAGCGGAGGAAAATCAATTTATTAATTCTGCATTTTTTAAAGCAGACTGCTGGCTTTGCTCTTCCCCCCACAGAAGAGGAGCTCCCGGTGGAGAGAAGGCTCAGTGCTGCTAGCAGGGTTCTCAGACTGCCTGGTCCCCTGGGATGTGCCCCTGCTGGGGAGTCACACACCCCTGAGCTCCCCACCAGCCCTGCTGCATTCCTGGAGAAAGGAAGGTTTCATCCACTCATGCTCCAAAATGCTTTTCACTTCTGCTTTGTGGGATGCTCACATGCTAATATTTTGGAGAGCTGGTGCATTATCCCTGTGCTGCCTCCATGCCTGCTGTATGGAAATCCATCTTCTCCAGAGCTGTTTCTGTGTGGAGTTGTGGCTCAGGCCTATTATCATTATTTAAAGTCGCTTTTGCAGCAGCGTAATAGTAAAGCTTTTTATAAAATATATTATCATTCTGAACTTTGTTCTTAGCAAGAGAAAGCAGGAATAACAGCATGCTGGGTTCAGCCATCAATACAGAGGGTGTATCATCAGTCAAATCCATAAAGCTTTTAAGCTGTCTTATTTTAAATTAAGGTTTACAATGCATTACAATGGGATATTTTAAACTGTGTACACGTTTTATCAGGTCCTCGTGACTCTGTAAATACTCTCTGATTAGTAGGTCTAAACAGAGCAGCCTTGAACAAAATTTGAGTTTTATGATTAAATCCATTTATTCTGAAGGATGTTACCTGTGTTTCATGGAGGGACTGAGGGCTCTGTTCTCATTTCTCAACAGAAGCAAAATCAAATTGAAACCAACTTTGATATTCACCAAAATCTAACAAGACTTGCTAAGACTGT
Source organism: Brachypodius melanocephalos (assembly GCA_013398615.1). Lineage (NCBI taxonomy): Eukaryota > Metazoa > Chordata > Aves > Passeriformes > Pycnonotidae > Brachypodius > Brachypodius melanocephalos. Next base: position 3,941,964 of record VZSR01000393.1, read on the forward strand.
TGAATCAAAAGATTGGCATTAGATGGAGACCTTGGGCAGGTTGTTACATTGTGGTAGTGAGGGGGAAATATGCAAAAAGGGGCAATATTTATAAGCCTGGTACCTGTGCCATCCCTTAAAATAGTGCTTCCATGTCTCAAACAGCATCAAGGCTGCTAAATGTCCTTTGGGCACATCAGGGTGACATTAACATGCTATAAAGACCTCACCTTCATTCAGACAACCCAGAGAGGATGGAAAGGGGAGCAGAGGTGAAATGCCTTGTCTGCAGTCAGAGACCATCCAGCAGGAGAGCTGTGATTACAGCCAGGGCTCCTCGTTTGCAGTCTGGTGCTCTGAATTCAACCAGACAAAATCCACATTCGAGTCCTGCTCACAACTGCACATCCTGGCTGGCATCCATGTGGGAGAAGCCCTGCTCGATGTCTAAGGGTAGATGCAGTGTTGTCAGTGGCAGAAGGTCCCACCTCAACCTCCCCACACACTGCCAAGCATCTGCTCTGGATCAGGAGATGGGAGAGGTTGGATAAATAAGGATAATTTGGTTTCCAGACCAAGGCTTCCCCAGCAAACCTGCCAGAGTGACCCGAAAACACCTGAAAAATTTGGTGATTCATGCAAAGACAGAGCTTGGGGAGATGAGCTGGGATACAGAAGCTGTGGATGCAAACGCAGGTGTCAGGAAAATTTAACTTAGTGCTGGAAAATAGCTTTCTTCTTCCCCCTTTCATTTAGAAATTTGTCG
>VZSR01000393.1:3942808-3955226 GCA_013398615.1 Brachypodius melanocephalos
GGGAAACATCAGGTGTGCACGGACCTGTGAGGTGAGAAAAGCCCTGATGGCAGTGGAGGAGATCAGGAGTTTCAGGCTGAATCATAATTATACTTCTAAGTGTGAGTGCTCTCTGAAATATTGGCTGGCAGTGCTAGGCTAGAAAGAATAAGCTTCTAAGTTTCACATTCATCCCACATTAAATTAATGGTATTTGAGTCATGCCTACGACTGGTGCAAAGGCGGGAGAAATCAGAGCCAGGAATCAAAAGCTCAAATCAAACCTCAATATTCTCTTAACAGCCTTGCTAAAGGCTGTGGTCAAGGCAAGAGTTGGCATTTAACTTTGACTATACAAGACTGACAACTAAATGAAGGGGAAATCAAAAGCCAGTTTAATTGTTGCCTGTTGTTATTGTCAAAATGACCGGCTAATTAAATATTTATTCTTTACTGGTTTCAAGCATACATTTGGCATGTTGGGATGCTGTGTAATCAGTAGATCGTGCATTTCCCCAGAAGGAAGCAGTAGCCTCACAAAAGCCTGTTGTGAGGATGAGCTGGCTGATGGGCTTGACTCAGCCCCGTGAGCAGCGAGGGTGCAATCTGCAATTTGGGCTCTGAGCTCCCAGCTGGAAGCGCTTCATGCTCCCGTTCATTCTCCCAGCAGGGAGATGCAGCTCTTGCCTCCAGCCTGGGCTCTCTGCAGCCCTTCCAGCAGAAGCTGCCCACCAGAAGCAGAGATTTAGCACAGCTGGCTCCGTCCTCTGCTCCCTTTCTTGCTTTTCCCTCCTGTCTGGCCACATCCAGCTCCTGTCCTTGGCTGTTCACTGGCTACCCTGAGGAATGAGGCTGTGTTCCATTTCCCTCCCTAAACTCCAGACTCCAGAAACCAGGATGCTTTCTGCTTGGGCTAGGAACTCTTGGCTGTTTCCACCAGCAGGAAAAAGAGAGATCCTACAGGATCCCACACTCCTGGCAAGCCTTAGATGAGCAGTGCCCCTTTGGGGCACAGCAGTTGCCCAGTGTGAGAGATGGGGATAATGCAAAGATCTTTGAAGAGGAACAAAGCCTTCAGATGGGCAATGAAAGTCAAGAAGGGCAGTGAAGCTGGGGAAGGGTCTGGAGAACAAATCCTTTGAGGAGCAGCTGAGGGAGCTGGGGCTGTTCAGCTTGGAGAAAAAGAGTCTTAGGGGAGACCTCTCTACAATGACCTGAAAGGAGATTGTAGCAAAATAGGGGCCAGCATCTTCCCAAAAGGCCTCAAGGTGCCCCAGGGGAGGTTAAATTGGATATTAGCACTGAAAGGGGGATCAAGCACTGGCACAGGCTGCCCAGGAGAGTGGTGGGGTCAACACCCTGGAGGCATTTAAGGCTTGTAGATGGGGTCCCTGGGGACGAGGGTTTGGCAGTGCTGGGTTAACACTTGGCATTGATGATCTCAGAGAGCTTTTCCAGCCTAAATGACCCTGTGTTCCTTTGTGCCCCCAGCTGCAAATGCAGCTTCTCAGGTGGTATTTTAGTGTGGGGGAGAAAGAACATCTGCACCACGGCTGGAATGGCTGGCAGCACTTGGGTGTGAGATGCTCCTGTGAGCCCTGGATGGGTGCAGCGCCAGCTGCTCTGAGAGAGCGGGGAATCACACTCGGATTGCACAGCACACAACACTTCAAGCCTCCAGGGAGCCTTTTTTTCTGATTTACACCCCTGAGCAGCATGATGGGGTCTCAGCAGACTGTCAGCCTCCCTCGTTGCTGCCTGGCAGCGAGGAGGGCAGGGCCAGCAGGGCACAGGGGGTGCCAGACCAGCCCTTCTCAGCTGCAAACATTGCAGGGGCACAGTGCCAAACTGGGAGTGAGCAAGGCTTGGGAACGCTCAGGGGCTGCAGGCAGCCTCACTAGGAAGGAGGAGGAGAATCCTGGCAAGCCAAGCCAGAAGGAAAGTGGGAAAATCTGCAGAAATGAGAGTGGGCTCGTTGCAGGCAGCTTCAATCCCCACTAACAATCCAACAAAAAAAAAAATAAAAAGGAAAAAAAAAAACCCCACAAAATGCAAAAGCTGGTATTTCCAATTCCTCAATTAAAATGTAATTTACACCCTGCGCTCTCCCTCAGATAAAAGCATGCCTTGTTCACCCGAGTGTGAAACAATATTTACAGAAACATTTTGTGGCTTAACACACTGCTGTGATGGAGGAGCCGCTGTGCACGCACAGAGCAGCCCAGAGGCAGCCCCCAGTCCAGGGCTCCAGGGCTGGGGACTGGGGCAGCACTGGGGACAGGGCTCTGGGCACCCTCAGGAGTGGAATTTCTCCAGAGCCAAGGGCTCAATTTGTGGCCATGGAATAAAACCATCCTGCTATAAAGTGCAGCCCATCAAACCCTGTGCTAGCTGGGCAGGCTGGGACCTTCCTGAGGAGCCATCCCTTCCTACAGCAGCTCCTGAACCTCAGCAGAGGGTGTTTACACCTGCCAGGACCCGATCTGGGAGGTGTTTTTTAGAGTTCATAGTATGAAATGAGGTTTTACTGGGGATAGGGGTGGGAGAAAGGATGTTGTTGTAGTTAGAGCTGCCTGTGTTAAGCAGGAATTGAAGTGCTGAAGGATGCTTTCCCCTCCAGCAGCTACTCAAAGATGAGAGGAGATGTGTGGAGAAAGGGCTGTACTTTGCTACCTCATTCCTGATCCTTTTGGTTGGCTTATGAAGGCAATCGCCTTCCAGGTCTGCAATCCCAGACTGAAGAGCTTCTGGCATTAATAGGATTGGAAAAGCTTTCTGGTACTTACCTATTTGGTAGGAGGACTTGGCACAAGGTCTTTCCATGCAAAGATTTAATTTCCAGTACAGAGTCCCACACTCCTTTCAGTAGCTTCATTAGAAAATTCTGGTTATTCCAATCATCTTATTATTTTTCCAACTTACCTAAATGCATTCAAGGGCAATGAATATGCAGTTTGTGCTTAGGAAAAAGAATCTGCATGAAAGTTAATGGAAATCTGCTAACAAGCACCCCACTTCCATTAATTGATTCCCTAATCCGGTGAAGCATTAGTCATATAATTAATTTCAAGCATTCGATCTCTACAATCAGAATTGCTGGCTCTGATCCGAAGCCAATCAAACCAGCAGCCCTGCCATTGATTGCCATGGATGAGATCCAAAGGAACCATGCACACGTTAAAATTAAACACATCCTTAATTGACTTGCTGGGGGCCATATTTAGATCTCCTTAAATTACCTGTGCCGAGCAAGGCCCTACAAATGCGTGGAAGCGGGAACAAAAATGTTCCTCCCAAAAATGGTGCCCATCCCTGAGTGTACAAACTCACCCAGTGTGCTGCTGTGTTTTCCTGGGGTTTGGCTCTTGTCCCTAAGCCACTCGTTAAATTAGAAAACTCGAGCTGCTGTGACACAGGCTGCCTGAGACTGAGAAATATTTGGGACCGAAACCTCCCTCAGCACCTGACCTGGTCAGGGGGGTCAACCACCTCTGCTTAGCTCTGTGACAGCATGACTGCCTGTCTGCAGAACCAACACAAAAGAGTGGCACTGCAGCCCATGGGAGACCTGGGGGGCTTTTTGTAGGGCAGAGCCTGCTGGAACAAGGCTTCTGTCCTAAATTTACCATCAGAAGCCAGAGCACAATCCCGGACTGATCCCATCTCTTCCTGTTTTGGATCAGTTCGCTCGTAGTTACTGTAAGACCTTTGCTAGGAGCACGTGGGTCCGTCCTACTCTGGATCTAGGGGACAGCAGGGCTGCTCCAGGAAATCAGGAATTGCATCAGGGAGTGCAGTGCTGACCCAGAATATCTCCCCCTCCTCAAGAGACCAGCGTTGCAACAGCTGCCTAAAAAAACTACTCCAGACTAGAAAAACTCTCCAGCTAGGCAATTAAACTGACAAAATACCTCCAGTCGTGAAAAAATCTAATAATTTGTGGGTTGGGGGCTGTTTGTGCTTTTTCCCCCTACTAATTTTTTAATTATTATTATTATTGCTAGAATGGATTAGCTCTACACACTCCTATCTTATTTGCAAGCCAAAGAATTATAGATAGTAATTGGATAATCTCTCAATTATCCCCAGTGACTTAATTATCATCATTAACTGTATTTATTTCCCTAATGTGGTGGATTTCTTTTGGGGGTTTCATTCTCCAGGCCTATTAGTTTGACTGATAATGGGGTATACTGAAAATAGCAAGGCAGAATTACACAGTTTTGTGCAAAATGATGGGTCGCACCTTCCAAAACACAAGGAAAAAAGCAAAACCCTTTCTATTTCAGGGATACGTCTAAACCCAGAACTTTCAGCTCAGAAGTTGATTATGTAAATTATGGAATTTCATCTATATTGCACCGAGTTTCTGAATATACGGTGAAATTTGTTGTCTTGTGCTGCAAAAAAGAAACAGCTGCTGTAAATTGAAAGTCAATGCAGAGAGCAAACACAATGCTTTGAGGAGAGAGTGCCATGCTCTGAAATAGCAGCAGGTAAAGCAACTTCTTTGTCTGACTGGTGCACTTGTGTTTGGGCGTAATTAAAAAGGCCTGGAAGTGAAACTAATTCCTGCAGCTTTCTAGCAGGAGATGGATTGCCTGGCTAATGAGGAAGATCTCATCCACACCATGTCCAGTGCAGGGCTCTCTGAGCCCCTTCTTGGTGAATCCTAGAAGGGGCTGGGCATCCAACACTGCTGATCCCAATAATTAGGAACACACAGAGAAGCTGGTCCAGCACCAACAAGCAAGAGGTGACAATTCTTATCTCTTTCCATGCCAATTTTCTATGTGGCTTTGTTTGTCTTTTGAAGAGCCTGAAGCAGCAAAACAGAACTGTTGGAAATTGCTTTACATTAGTTGATTATCTCTGGCTAAGCTGAGAGCACTTGGCCTTGCTTATTTGGGATAATTTAACGTGAGAACCCCACAGAGGGTGGTAATTTACAGGGTATGGTCTCAGTTGTGGGATGTTCGCATTTCGAGGCAAAGGGCAGGGGAACTGCCAAACATATTTAGATAAATCTTTGAACTGCTGCTTATTATTCCAGGCCTTATCTTGTTTCAGTAGACCAAATGCTGTTAAAATCAGTAACGTGCTCATATTAGAAGCGAAATCATTTGATGTTCTTTGTCTCTCAGAGCCATAAAGCCTAAATTTCCAATGTAACCCATTCAAACGGGCTGTAGACACACACATATTTTTGAACAGATTACATGAGGAGCCCTGTTGTAGGTAGAAGGTTGCTTTGGGTATTTTTGTCCCCAAACTCTCCAGGTTATTGCCTCGTGCCCCTTGGGCTAAACAACCCCATCAGAAACCACATTGCCACCTCTCATCTTTGGCAGTCAGAGCCTTGTCACAGCCAGCAAGGGCACGGCCCAGCACCAGCACCTGCTGCTGATCCAGCTTTTGATTACCTGAAGGATTATCCTGAAGCGTGATTGTTATTTTTTTAATTACAATGGGCGAATTGCAATGCCGTTTCAGTAACCAGATTTCCATTTTATACATAAATATTGGCTTTTCAGTCTGGTGCAGCAGGAGGATACTCACACCTCTGCCAATAGCTTCCTCCTATGTAAGTAATTGGTTTTCTCAAGGTTATTTATTTAGATGATTATTTGATAGCAGACTGCAATTTTGTTGTCTTCAATACATGAAAAGCTAATTTTTCTCTCTATTAATTTGTCCTCTGAACTTTATTCCTTCACTCAAGCTACAGCCAAAAGACCAAGCCCAGTCATAGATCAAATGCCAATATCTGCTGTAAATCCATGTAAACCAATGGATTAAACAAGCAGAGAATCTGGGCCCATATATATTAGAGAAAGAGGAAAATAAATCTCACCTGCACTGAGAGACTGCATCAGCTCATTGTGCTTGTAAGACTTTGAAAAACCTAATATAGATTCATATAGATTCCTGTGGTGGATGGGCACGGGGAGCTCCATCATTTCCTACAACCACTGCCACGTCGAGCTGCTTTGTGCTTTTATTTTTGTACCTCGTTAGGACGAGGCAGGGAGTCAGCTCAGGTGGGAAAGTGAACCAGTTAAACCAGATTTCATCTTGCAGCAAAAGGAGCTCGGGTGAAAACAACGCCGTGTCGACATGGAGTGATTTTAAAATTTAATGTGCTTTAGCCAGGGCGCTTTTAAATCACGTCTCTACTTAACCCAATGCCTTTCACGGGTGTCCCCTGAGTGGCTACAGCACAAATTTAGCCCGGATTTGCTTTATTTTCACAGAGTGCTGCAAAGGAGGTGGAATTTAGGCTGGGGGCACCTGGACTGTGCCCACCCATGCAGGATCGCATCCCTCTGGCTTGTTCCAGTGTTTCCAGAACAAATTTTCCCCCAAAGGCAGAGCTGGAGATCTCTGTGCTGATTCTCTTGACGCTTGGTTTCTCTCTCAGACCTGGAGCAATTTGATAAGGTGAGAAGCTCAGCTCTCAGCTAAGACACCTTGAGCTTTCCTCATTGCAGAGAAAAGCCTGAAGGCATGAAATGGGGATATCTGGAAGGGCTCAAAAACTGGATAGCAAAATAAACCTCTTGCCTCAAACATTAACACTTCGAGCCCTTTCTCACGATCGTGAGGAATGAGGGCAGTGTCAAAATTTGGGGAGACCTGAGCACTTGTGCTTAACCATGCTGCTCATCCTGAGAGAAGGAGCTGCTAAATCCCACGAGGTTTAGGAGCCTTAGTGGGAAATGAGAGGTACAAATGAGCAGGAACAAGGATAGCATATCCTATCCATTTCCTTGCTGTTGCTGTTACACGGGCTTACAGCACAGAGAGATTGTATTTAAATCCCCAAAAAGGTTTTTAATTTAAAAAAAAATTAATAAAAATATTCAGGTTTTGTAAAGTTCACCTTTCAGTGTAATCTTCCAACGATTTAGAAATGTAATTATAAACCAAATTGACAGTGCCCTTTAAAATATGTCATGTAGGGAAATTAATTTTAGTATTTCTTTCCTATCTTTTCTTGTTTTTTTTTTTCTTTCTTTCTTTTTTTCTTTACTGTCATATTTTGCACTAGAGAAAAGTCATTTGAAGGTCCAGTGACTCTTCCTTGCAGGAGTGGGGAATAGAGGGGCAGGGACACACAATCCCATCACATTGCTCTTCCTTGCACCTCACTTTAGCATTTTCCTGTGTCACAAGCCAGATGCTCTTTTCCCCAGTTCTTTCAGCCAGCATCGAGCTGTGAGTTCCACAGAGTGGGACTAACTTGCTTAATCCCTCAAGTACCTTGGGCAGCGTCTGGGTGACAGCACAGAAGCACTTTGGGATGAAGGTCTGCTCACAGGAGCAGCAGGGTGGAGGGGGATGCTCAGCCCTCCCACTCACATCCCCCCGTGTCTGCAAGGGGCCCCTTCAGCCCCTCCTGGCTTCCCAAGCACAGCCTAAATCAAGATGCTGCAATGCCACTTGCACAACTTACAGGCTAATATAATTTGTCACAATTAGGGCTTGATTGGATGTTTTCATTCAGGTTGATCCAGGCCAAACTGCTACAAACGACCTGTTAGGCTCAGAGTGTGAAGCAGATTTGCCAAACCCAGGGTGAGACTGGAAGGGAGACGTGGGGAGCAGCTGTCCCCATGGCCATCACCTCAGTGCCACCCAGACTTGGAAGCACTTGAAAGCAGGGAAAATATGCAGGGAACGCAGTTTAGGAACATTCCTAACTTAGGAGGAGTATTTTAGTCTCTGTGAGTATTTTCATCTCTGTGGAAGTGTGATACACGTGCTTAGTGCCTGGCATCCATTTGGACGGAAAGATGGGAAGGGAGGGCAAATGGGAATTGTTCCTGCAGCCCCCCAGGTCTGCAGTGAAATCAGGGACAGCAGCCCATGTGTGTAGGGCACAGAGAGGCCCTGCTGAAAGCTGGGGCAGCCACTGTCAGCCTGTGGGAGCTGCCCAGTTTGGAGCTCAGGTGGAAAAATGGGCTCCAGGCTGAGCCTCTCCCAGGAAATCATTCCACTTTGCAGGGAATGCTGCTATAAATACGAAATAAACCTCCTCAGGCCATGGATGGGAATTGTCCCATCCACCCTGATGAGTGCCCTGACCCACATTACCCCTTCAAAGCTCCCACAGCAGAAGACAGAGCCCAGCCCTTTGTTTCCAGCCCAGGAGCTGCTGGAAGAGCTGCCAATCCCAAATTCACGTGTCCAGCTGCAACCAGCATCCAAGGCCTTCAAAGCCCGCAGAGGACAGCTGGAGGCAGGGTGAGGTGCTTCTGAACATAAAGAGAAGTTTGAGGCTCTCAGCTTGGCTTGTTTTTGCAGTGCCCAGGGCACAAAGCATCCACTTCACCTTGGCACTGCTTCGCTCCCGAAATAAGCGCGGATAATGACGGGATGACCGCTCTGCTCTCCTCCTCTTGGTGGTAATGATGCTCATTATGCATTCAATAGGCTATTTTACAATATGAATTCATTTAGAAAAGGATAATTAGTCCACAGCTTGCTTTACATTTTATTTAATTTTCTTTACTTCTGTTTGGGGAAAAAGGAGGGAAAAAAAAAAAAGAAGAATGTAGGAATTGTGTTATTTTTGCAGCAAGGAAAATGGAGCTCTTTGATTATCCTCACTCACAAGAGATACCACGAAAATGGTGCCCTGGTTTTTTGCTGAATAATTTCTTGCCATTGAGCATCCAAAAGAGCATTTTAATCTCAATGTACGCTCTGCTATTGTATCAAATTAAGAAGAGCAGGCACGGGAGGCTGCTCAGTGAAGAATCCTCTTTTCCATTAATTTGGATGCGTTAAGTGCACTTTCAGAAGCCAAAAATATTCTTGTAAAAACACGATTGCACAATGGGATTTCTTTCTAGGGCTTCAGTCAACTACCGGCATTCATCATTGCTAAAATTGAAGCGGGAGTGAGAGAGCAACATCTCCAATTAACAGAGGCGCATCGCTGAGCTGTTTGTTTTGGTTGGGTCTGTTAGTGAGATCCTGTGGGGAAGGCTTCCTACACACCTACCAGAGCAGAGGATTTGGGGCTCTGAATCCTCCCTCGCACTCCCAAATCCCTTTTGCTTTTCTCGCAACAGCCCGAAACAAAGCAATCCCTGCTCAGAAGGCGTTCAGACAAACTGATTTTCATTGCCTGTGAAATGGCAATCGTTATGCTCCAGGATGATATAAACATATTATATTGTATTATATTATATTATATTATATTATATTATATTATATTATATTATATTATATTATATTATATTATTATTATAAAATATTGTATATAAATGTGTTGGCAGCTGCAGTGCAATGAATTGATACCTCTGGGGAAATGGTTCCCAATGGTTTCCAGAAGGTGAGGAATAAATTTGGTACTGGTCCCCTCATTGCTTCCAGCAGGGAAGGGTGTTGTGCTGTCACTGGAGATGTCTCTGCTCCCTTCATGGCTCCATTCCCAGGCCAGAGCTCCCCTGGATCAGGCCCATCACCCAGCTGAGTTTTGGTCAGGTTAAGGGGAGCTCCCTCACCCCATTTTTGTCTGATGCACAGCACACACGGGCAGCAGGAAACTGAGGTCAGAAGGTTTTCTCTTTCTGTCCAAGAGAAATGGGATCCATACGTTTGAGGAAAAATACCTGGAACTGCACTGGTGCATGGCAGCACTTCCTGGTGACTGACCCATCGATTGAGAGCTCAGGTACGATTTTCCTAAAGAGCCCCTTGAGTCCCTGGCCAAGCCCCGTTCCAGGAATTTCCTGAAGGTGCTGTCTCCTGTACAGCTAGAGTCAATAAGGCATGAAAGAAATGAGATCTGAAACAGTGTAATGTATGAAACGTGAATTGCACAGCAGCCTTGGATTACAGCAAGCCCAACTGCAATGCCTGGTGCTCCCCTTTACTTTTATTTCTATTAATATTCCTCAAGCAACAGCAAAGATCGATTTGAAGTCGGGAGCACAGAGAGTCATGGGAGTTTCATTAGCATGCAAATCTGAGTGAATTCATTAGCCCTGCAACTGATGCTGATGCTCCTGGAAACTAGCAAAAGAGTAAAGTCTGCAGAAGTAAATCAGGCCGTGCTAATGAGCCTGTTAATAAAGCTTTTGTAAGCCTTTTCCAGAGCCAAAGTGACAAAGCACATTGTCAACATTAAACCTCTGGTACTGAGCCTTAGATGAGGGACTCATATTTATTTTATTTTATTTTATTTGGTGCTGGGCTAGAAAGCAGAGGTCTGTAGAGAAGGCAGAGAATGAGACAAAGGCAGTTACAGAATTTTCTCATCAGAGATAAAAGTATTGTGTGGCTGCAGAAAAGAGATGGAGTGACAATTGCAATTGTGCAAATAAGATCCATTTGACTGAAATTGTATTTTAAAGAAAAACAGGAGACCAAATTTGTTATAATGGGCCTTTCACCTTCTGGCTGTATGTTCTCATTTTCCCTTTGCTTTATTAGGCATAATTTCAGGATTGTGTTTTGTTTCATCTTCTTCTGAACTTGCAGAAATGCTCAGGGCACTGAGGCAGTGCCTGGCTCGCTGGAGGCACCACAGCCCCTGCACCTCCTCAATGTGTGGGGTGGTTTTAGGGGAAACTGGACACTCCTGGGACTCCAACCCCTTTGTTATAGGGACTGGAAGGACCTGAACCAGGTGTTCCTGGGCCCTCATCTGTGGGAAATGCTGGTCTGTGGTAAATCTGATGGGCTCTCACAGACCCAGCCCCCAAAAATCAGGAGCTCTGTGATGCAGGGAAGGGCCCTACTGGGATCAGCCCAGCCCAGCTGGGTCTGTGGCTGCTGGTGCAGGAGGGAAAGAGAGCTGGGAATGCCTGGTGGGAACAGCCAAGTGGTCTCTGGGGGCTGCTCTGATTTTTGCTGGTAGAGACAAAGCTGAGGAAGGGAGCATGTTGTATTAAACAGACTGAAACCTGCATTTCATTCCATGCCACCTTAGAGCAGAAGTTTCCCCTGCACACATATCAGCATTTTTCAACCCTGCGGTCACAGGCAGGAGGGTGGGAACCTACGGGACCGGGCGAAGTTTAATCAAAGCTTACTTTTAGCACTGTAGCATTTCTCCCTTTCCCTTCCATCCTGACACCATTTCAGCTGTTGCAGAGTTAGAGATCTCCTCTCGCTGCTATTGGGCCAAGGCTTTAAATTCTCCAGGTGGGAAATAAATTGCAGGGCCCAATCCACAATCTCAGCCGTGACCTGCACCACCAAGCCAGGCTGAGGCTCATTCCCTTCGACCTTGTGTGTGCTTTGGGTGGCAGCAGCAGCCACAGCAAGCAAGAAGGCTCTGGGTTCACCTGGCTTCGAGGCAGAGATAAGGGGGAGGCCAGGTAGAAATCTATTTGGTTTCTTTTTGCAGCAAGCTCTTTGTGTAAAAGAGCTCGATGCAGGGGGAACCTGATTACTGCTTTCTCATCAAGTGGAAAAAGAAGTGCTTTATACACAGGCTGATGGAAAACTACTGGAATGCTTTTCAGTTCCCCTCTCTAACCCTTAGTGCTTTCTGGTGCCTTTAAGGGAACAAAAATCCGGGCTTGCGAAAGGGGGGAATATATCAAAATATATTTGGAGGTAATGGCAAGTAATACAATAGGCAATGCAGCTGGGCAATAAAGGAGAGGCAAGGGGAAGGCATCAAAAATACCATCAGAGGGTGGAAGGAAAGAAAGAAAACAGAGAGAAAAGGCAAAAGGGAATGAAGAAAATAAAAGCCACTCGTACAATGTGGTGACAAAGGACAAGGAGATGAGGGAAGGAAGGGAGAGAACAGCACAAGGGAAATGAAGAGACCCTGGAGGAGTAATGGAATGGAGTCACGGGCAGGCACAAGCAGGGAGAAGAAATGAAGTGGAAATGAAGCAAGGGAAGAATGGCCACGGTGGTGCTGATCTGTTTCTGCTCTAGCTGCAGAGTGATGGCAAATGTTTGCATTAATAACATCAGTGCTTGGTTATGTGAGGGGAGAGGCAGCTGCTGGCAGGGGCACTGCTCATTCAGTGCTGTGGATTGAGAGGTGTTGGGCTTTTTCCTTGGGCTAAGAGGGGAGGAAAAGCACCAAGAGGTAGATGATGTCAAGATCTGGGCCAAGACCCATTGGTGTGAAAACCCACTAGTACCCTGAACCTTTTCCTGCAGCGCTGGTAACCTGCCCAAAGGCTCTGGAGAGCCGAACTGAATTTAGTAAAATATCAGAAATCTTTCTGCCCTGTTCTCACATCCAAGTTCACCCAAGGAGTGCATCCTGCCTGTAATCCCCCAAGGCCAGTGCCACGACTCCTGTGCTCAGCTCCACTTCCATTTCCATTTCACCTGCTGCACACTGGGCACTCAACAGGCCACGCTTGAGGTGGCACTGGCACCTTCCACACCAGCTTCACCGTCTACTTTGCTTCCTTTTTTTTGTATTATATCACAGTTTTAGGGTTGTTTTGCT
>VZSR01000393.1:3955279-4030210 GCA_013398615.1 Brachypodius melanocephalos
TTTTTTTTTTTTTTTTTGCTGCAGCTGCAAGCTTTAGGGACATTTTTTATAATAACTCCCATACAGCTTGGTTTAGCAGATATTTGGGCTCTTTCATTCTTAGCTGCTGAATTACATTTGGTTATCAACATGCATTATATCTGCTGTCAATTAGCTGTTATCTAACACCGTGAAATGATTTAACTCCTTCAGCCCGCTCGAAGATCTGTCCCCTACCAGCACATGGCACAGCTTGTACCAGCTTGCTAAGATCCAGGCAATTTTGTCACTTTATTTTATTATTTTTTTACTGGTGCTCATTACAGCTAAAGGTCAGTTGTGTTTCCATTGTAAGCCTAGGGATAATGGCATGATCCAGCAAACTCTTTCTTGTGTAAAGTTAACAGGACGATTTGCATAAAAATCCTTACTAGGGGGAGTAATTTGCAGGATTGCACCTTCAAAACCTTCGCCTCAGGAGCAAGGCAAAAGCTGGAACCTGGAACAGCAATCTTCCAGAGTCGTATTTTATCAGAGGAAACGATCAAAATTTAATGAGGAGAAAAAGGTACTTAATGCCTGTAGACAGTGTAATTTCAGCCATAAAAATGGGATCATCTCGCGAGGCATCTCGCTGCTGCCTTTCCAATCAATGGCACGGCCGGCAGCAGCCTCGGCCCTTACAAGGTGAAACCCTACAAGGCACAGGGCAAAAAGCCTCAACCCAGTCAAAATGTACATCGAGGGAGGAGAGACCGGGCTTGAAATCTGTGCTTGGCTGCAGAGTTGTGGCATGGCAGTGTTTGTGGCTGAGCACGGTGAAATCTGGTGCCTCTGGCTGGTCTCAGGAGGGTTTTCCTCTGCTCTCCCAGCAAATATTTCAAGGGTTTCACCAGCTCGGTTGTTTATCTCACTGGAGGCTCCCTGAGGCTCGGTGCTAGCCTTGAAAATCCATCTACATTTTTAAATATATGCCAAAGTGTAAGCCCTGGGACGATTCGGAGAGGTTAGATACGCAAAGCAACCGAAATAGAATCAAAAAGAAAAAAGTCCTCTAGCAAGCCTTGAGTGAGTATTTCTGCTTATTTCATTGAACAGCCCAAATGTCAAATGCTAGCCTACATATCCCAGGTCAGAGCTAAGAAAAGCAATGGATGGATTTGGCCATTGGTGAGCAAACATTAGCCCTGGACAAAGGCACTGCTTTATTTTCCAAGAGTACCAAAATTAGAGAACCCCCCCCTAGCGCTGAATAATTTTGTTCTGCCTTACTGTGAAAATTCCCAGTGTTCAATAGCCCTCCACAAGTTCTCATTTGATCCCTGTAGTGCAGGGCTCCTGTGGCTATATGTCAGCTGCAGTGCTGGTAAACATGTACACACTACTCATTGAAGGGCCTTTAAAAGGCTTCTCACTGTGCCCAGAAATTACACCTGTGCTTTCTTCCTTACCCATGCTGTTGTCTTTGTTTCTCAGGCTATATTAAGCCCTTTTTTTTTTTTTTTTCCCCACTTTCCTCACTGAAAAAGTGGTAATGTAGAAACACCTTTAATCCTGCTTTCTCTCTAGCAAGCAAATTGTGCAGAGGGACAGAGATAGTTAATCTGAACAGAGAGGAAAAAAATATGGGGATGGGAGCAGATGTCTGCCCCTCCTGAAGACACTTGACTTTTCAGGAGCTCCGTGGTGTTAGCTGAAATCCCTGGCAGCTTCAGTGCCTGGTTTCCCGGAGACGGGGACCGATGATATTCTGAATTTTCTGACTGTATTTTCTCTATCCAGAAATGATGACAGGAGACAGAGGATGAGGAAGACTGAGGAGCTGCATCAGAGGACGGGGGAAGGTGGATGCAAGGGTGCTGTGAGGCCTCCAATAAACTTCTGCATTGTAGGAGAATCTTTCAATATTAATCTTTCAATATTTCAGGCTTTCAATATGATTTGATAGAAACAAGAGCAAGAGAAGATGAGGTAAATAATGTAAAATACCATATCTAAAAGGCTGCTTGATCCGTTTGCACCACACTGCTAAAAAGGGGGACTCAAGTTGAGGTCCTGCTAATGTCAGTGGTCAGATTCTCCACTGATCTCATTTGTACATTTATGGGGGAACCATCACTCAAAGGAAACACAAAGAAATCAAAGAAACAAAAAGGAATCAATTTCAACTGCTTGAACACCTCTGAGAGCACAAGGGTACTTTGGATGGTGTGAAGTCGGTCAGTGAAGCTCTCTGATGAGGAACATGACTAAGAAAATTAAGACTATTGAAGTGAAGTGCTGGTGTGGGATATGTTTGGTACCTCTGGCAGAGACAAGTGCTAACAGCGACCCTGCACTGAATTTTTGTGATCCAGCCCATCCCAGTGAGTCTCCTGTAAGAATACCTCTGTGTTCATGGCAGTGATGCTGCTGTCAGGTCCACACCCCAGTCCCAGCAGGCTGCAATCTTCTACAGTTCTTCACATGGTTTTGGTTTGTTTTTTTTCTGTAGGACCAGACCCAACTTTTTTTTTTCCCAGCACATGCCCAATTTGCAACACCAACACTGTGGTTTGCTGTTAAATATCTGCTGATGCAACTCTGCCGAGGACTTAGCCTTCAAATTTCATCCAATTCATTTAAAAATAATAAAGCTCTTGCTCTGCATTTCCCAAAAGTGAGAACCAAGCCTTGGAGGCATTTGCATTAATTACGTTTCAATCTTAAGAAATGTCTTCTGAGCTTCCTCCTCGATTCACTGCCGTTCTTGAGCCCCAGACTGATCACACTGGGAGTGATCAGCACGTCTGCTCCCAGGCTCAGATCCTGCCTCTCCGTTCTGCCAGTGGAATCATCCCTCTCTGTGTGCACCCATAAAGCCAAGTGCACTTGCGCTTCCAACTTCTGCAGAGTGCCAGGCAGTTCTGGGTGCTATTAACGCCTGCAATTAGCACTGACACAAGTGCTGCTCCCCCCTCTCCTCCCCCAAATCTCACTGCCTTGATTGGTTTTTAAGAAAATCCCAGGGCACTGTAATACCTCCCTGGCAGTCATGTTTCAGCAGAACAGCAAAGTTAGTGAGGCGTGACAGTGCTCTTTTTTCTAAACCTATACCGAACATCCTTAATCAAGCTTTGCTTTTCTTAAAATAATGGGCCTAATTCTCTTTTGCCTTACAGTATATTCATGCTTGTGTGATTCCATCAGGACTGATCCTCAGCTCCTGTAAACCAGCAGAGCTCTTCCAACTTCATTTAAACCCCAGGAAGGCTGGTAATAGCTGAAGATTTGGACTGCTGATTTCCAAGCTATTCCTGATTTATGCCAGTTCTAAAGGATAGTGAGTTCAAGCTTTTTTTTCTTTTTTTTTTCCATTAAGTACACACAGTCTTTACCTCATTTATGTCAAATAATGCATGAAACACATCCAAGCAACTGCTTTCTCCTGACCTCTCGAACCCTCTCCATTCCTGCTGACCCTGCTACAAAGCTTGCACACCCAGAAAACATCCACCAATCTCCCTAAAGACCCTCAGGAGGATCAGGCCAGACCATCAGAGAAAGTTGCCTCATACCACTACACACACATTGCACTTTTTGTGCTCTCTGAATTAGATGTGTTCTCCCCATACCCAGACACACAGTGACGTTTTGCCAAGGCCAGACTGTGCTGTCTCCAAAGACCTCCCAGGAGAAAAGCTTATGGATGCTTCAGCACATCCCTGCCACAACCCAGCAGCGACAGCAATTCCTCAGCATTTGCGCTGAGCAGCTCCTGCGAGATGATTTAGTCCCTGTCTCTCTTTTCTTCCATCCCATGTTCCACAGTCATCTGTCTGGGCAGCTCTGGGAAGAGCAGCAGGCAGGTAAGGAAAGTGGAGAGACACAGCGATGTTTCCTCTCAGTGCTGTCAGATTTGGTGAGGTCCCAGCCAATCTGAAATGCAGGGAGGCTGTGAACCAAGACAGGGACGTGCTGAAGGGCTGCTGGGTGTCAGTCTGTTCCCAGGATCAGAGAGCACACATTTATAGGGGCAGGGCTCTGGTTGTCTGCTATTAGACTGAGGTTTAAATTAGGCTCAGTGATGGCTCTGATTGCACCTGGGACCTCTGAGTGCAGCACAGGGCAAATAAATAATGATGTCTGTGGTGGTAGATAGAGATGCTGTTACTAACTTTGATACAGCAGTGTGAAACACTGGGTGAAACATCACACAGGCTGACAGATTAGAGATTTTAAAGGCTTCAGGTACAAGAATAAAGAAAATAAAACTTGAAGTGAACTTTCTGTGATAAAAGTACCCATGGAAGAGGTTTTTACACTTGTAAAAGCTACCACGTGTTTCCCACTACTGTCTGCACCCAATATTCAATGTAGAAATATGAACTGTAGCAATTGAGCTGTAGTTCTGCTATAAAACTTTTATAAACTTGGGGTTTTATGGATCTGGATCACTAGAGAATAGAGAGCATGAAAGATGCTTCAGAGGGAAATTGCCTAATCGTTGGTTTTGCACTGACTCACTGCAGTCAAAGACATAACTCGGGATCTCTATTGTACTACACTGACCACACATACCTGCAAAAAATAGTCAGACTTATTAATTCAGTCCTGAACTATCAGTTATTCCAGCTTTTCTCATCTCCCTTCTGAAGGAGTAAGGAGGAGAGCCATGAGGCAGGTACCAGGAAACAAACCACAGGAGTGTTTGCATAGGCTTTCTTGACATGTTACACTGTGTAAAATACTGAGACACCTGGCAAGACATTTTTGGGACTCCATATCTCACAGACAGAACCACTTCAGTGCTCTGGGCCCTCTCACAGTAAAGTCAGTTGCCCACAAAAAGCTCCACTGCTCCTGGCTGTGCTTTGACATCTGCCAGGACTGGGACACGTCTGCCACACAAAATCAAAATGCACTCGCCTCTCCAAAATGCTTCATTTCTCTTTCGTGTTTGGAGCTTGGCTGCACAAGTCAGAAGAATTTGGTGTCATCTGTGTTGGAGGACAAGCCCTGGCACTTCAAATGTTTCCCTTCCTGTAGGATTATTGTCACCATTTATCATCCTGTACACATCTCAGGGTATGAATCCTTGCTCCTCAGCCCACCAGTGACATCCACAGAGAGAACACCACACTTTCGTGCAATTGTTTCCTCTCGGCTGCTGCTCGTCTTCTAATAGGGACCTGGATGAGCAAATCAGGACAATTTTATGGTGTTCTGCCAGTGGTGACTCACTGGTTTTTCCAGCACAGAAGACAGCAATGTTTACGTCCTGCAGAGAGCCTTTCCACGCATTGCTCCAGCCCAGGGAGAGCTGCTGAGTCCCTGCTGACACTCTGAGCAAGGCTGCCCACACCTCCATGCCCACCATGGGGGCCCAACAAGAGAGGGAAGGTGCTGGGTGAGGGCTCAAACCAACATTTATTAATAGTGCTAATTATTAAAAATTAATGCGGTGTCCTTTCTCCATCATCTCCCCAACCCTTTGTTTCCCCCCACAATGTCAGGGAGTGGGATTCAGAGTTACTCTTCATTTTATGTGTTTTCTAACCTGTAGAAGAGCAGGACTAACCATCCTGAACACTTTTTCTTAGTTTCAGCCTGATTCAGAGACCACATCCTGAGATGTAAATCAGAACTCTGACACACTGGAATAAAACTGGTTTATGGTAGAGAGGAAAAACAGGTTCAGTTTGGTCTAAATTATCTTCTTGCACATCAGCACTCCTTCCCAGGAAGGCAGGGGTTCTCCAGGACATTAGCTGTTTTCTGTTGTGGATAAGATATATTTGCTGAAATCTTCTGCATGTTAGGAGGCCTTTTTCACAATGATGTTTCATGAAGTCAAGTGTAGGACAGTGCCCTCCCTCTCCCCACAGTACATTAGGGTTGAACACATGGAAATAATACAGTTCTTGAAAAACACTTGGTAAATCTACATAATTAAAAATCTTTCCTGCTGGGGGTTAATGATTTGGGGAGATTAACTTGATAATGTAACGTAAAATGTCGAAATCGAAGTGTGCATCCAGAAACACTGGTGCAGCAATGGGAGACAATTTTAAGTAAACAACCAGAGAAAGTATTTTGCAATTAAATTAAAGATGTTTCCAAACTACTGTACTTTGCTATAAAAAAAAAGCATCATCTTGAAAAGTCAAGTTTCATTTATTTTAATTAGCGCTGTCATGAAGTATTCCATTCAGCAAACACCGACTAACAAGCCCATTTCCAGACACCAACTTGAAATATAATAACAAGAAGAAATAACCACAGACCCTTCTCATGTGGTGTCTTCTGGCCCAGTTCTCAGGTAGCTGAGATCAGCCTCACTCCAGCAGTCAGTGTGGCATCCTGATTTACAGCAGGTGGAAACAGAGGCTTTACCCTCCCTGGAACACCCTTTGGGAGGGGATGTGAAGCCTTCTGCCATCAGCTGCTTTCAGCAAGGCTCAGGTTCAAAGCCGGGATGCCCCCCTGGCCCCTTTCACTCTCCTCACATTCGAGTTATTTAACTGGAGAGGCGTCAGTATCAAACTGATGGAAAGCCAAAGTGATCTTGATCCTCCTTCGAGACTTATTGTTGAATTGCATTATATATAAGCAGAGGAGCTCTTTTATTATTAATGGGATAGAAAATCAGAACCATCAAGGAAAATGATATAATTCCTATTAAGATGGATGAGTTGAAGTTAAGTCCGTGTGTCCCTAACAAGATTGTTCTCTGCAACTCCTGCAGAAGCATATTGCCCTCCCAAGGGGAAATGCTGGGGAAAATGCCATGAACTCCTCCTGGGCAGCTCCCCAGCCTGGCAGGCAGCTGTGCAGGCAGTGCCCACACATGTCCAGCCACGAGGCTGCCTGGGGTTCTGCCCCAGGCTGGTAAATCTGGGGCTGCCACCCCAGGAGCTGACCTTCCTCAGGATCTCTTGTTTAAATCCTTTTCTCTGCCATCCAATTTGTTTTCACATCTGCCAAGTATCGCGGCTCCTTCTGCATGTCCAATGAGGGGATTATTTCGCAGGCTTAAATCTCACTCCTAAAAAAAGAAAGTTACACTGATAAATACTTGTTGTCTACACTGGGAGGCTGGTGAGGAATAAATGGGAGTGAGTGCGAAGGGCACTGTCAATTCTGCAGAAATGCCTCTTATTTCACAGGGCTCCCATCACATCCAGAGGGCTCAAAGCAGTCTCTGCAGCACAAAGTGCCCTCCTGGGAGAGAGTGAGGAGCAGCTGCTCTGGGCTGCTCCCTTACCTAGGTAAACCCCTAAATCTAAATATCCCCTTTTGCTTCCATCCTGTTGCCCACAGCTAAAACCCCCTGCTCCACCTTAATTCATCCCTTCTCTCTGCTGACACCCTTCAAATGCTCACAGACTCTTCTTGCCTCTTCCTCGCCATTTAGCCCGTGCTTTAATCTCCCTTCTTTATTCATTCATCACAAATCAATCTCTCCTGCCCCTAATCAGGGCAGTGCAGCAGCTCTGCCGGGAGCTCCCTGCCGTCCCTGTGCCACTAATGAGCAGGACCAAGCACCAGAGCCTGGCAGGTGCTGCAGCCTCCTGCTCTCAGGGATGCTCAGCACCCAGCCCCAGCGAGTCATGTTTTCCTTGTGCTGCTCCCACCTGCCCCCCTGACACCTCCTAATGCAAAATCAAAGCCTGTTTTCCTCCTGCTGGCAGCCCCAGGATGTACCTTATCCCCGTTAGAGTCATTTGGGGAAGAATGGCTTTGTACAGATAATAATAATTTTCATTTCTCCATTCAGAATCTCCTCTTCTACCTGTAGGTAATTGATTGAGTGCTGAGAACACTCCCTCTTTCCTTCTTGCCTTATAATAAGCACCAGCACATCTCTGCCAGTGTTGAACTCAGCAAGTGAGCTCTCTGCACCTTCGAGTGGATCCTAATCCAAACATTATATGGCTGAAAGCGTTCGAGTGCTTAAAGGATTCAAGGCTTTTCCCTCTGTTCCCCGAGGGTATTACACACAAACCAGCCTGGCAGCAGGTCCCTCCCCAAACCTCCACAGCAGCAGCAGGACCCTGAACAGTCTCCATCTATGCAGCCTCTTGTATCTGATTTCCTCTCCACTGCTAATCTGCCATCCTCATCCAAATTGTCTTTCTTCCAAGCTGTCTTTCACTGTGTTTTCCCCAATCTGTGAAATCTTCATTTGAAGAATATCTTTGTCTTTCTCAGTCTCGCAGTCAGCCCAGGTTGTGGTGAGCTGGTCCCTGCCTGGTGTGTCTTTGGGCACCAAGGAGCAAGCTGAGTGCTGGATTTGGAGCCCAGAGGGGAGCTACCCCCCACCAGGGATTTTGTTCTGGTTTATTTTCTTGCCCTCTCCCAATGGAAACAGAGCAATCTCTTTCTGCTGTTGAATGCATCCAGTCAAGGGATCCTTCCTGCTCTGCCTGGGGACTTTACAGCTGGGGGGTTTTGCCCTCCACTGGAAGTCTGTGTGTGTTAGAGATGGTGAGGGGGAACTCAGGTTCAGGGAGGACGTTACACAGACTGCTCTGGATCAAACTTTGACCTCACATCTTCTGCAGTGCTGGCAAGCCGGACTGGATGATTGCTTTGCTGTTTGATTTGCTCATGTTTCACCACCACTGGGTTGATTTGGGTTTTTTCTGTTCTGGTTCCCATGACACGCCTCCTCTCTTCTTTTATTAATATCTCCATATGGGAGGACTTGGTCTTCCCCCTGAACATCTTCTGTGAGTGACCACACCTTTTCTCATCACAGGGCAGTTCCCAGTCACTATCAAACAGTGCCAAACAGTTCTGTTCTCCATCTCCTCTTCACCTCTTGAGGAGTTTTGGCACCTTTGCCTAGCATGTGCTCCTGCTCTGTTACGAGTTAATTTGTGTCTCCTGGTGTCTCCCTTGCAAGATGCTTTCCCATCTCCTCCCAGTTTTCAAGGTGGTGCCACCAAGCCAGCTCCCTCCCCAGTTCACCTCACATTCAGTTTTCACCAGAGGGTGAAATTCCCCAGTTTCTCGCACAGATCTGGAAAATGTTCTGGATCAGTTATTCCTACCCTACTCTTAAAATGAACCATTTCTCTGTACTTTAGCAACTGCTGCTCTCCATGCCCAAATAGCACAAAATGACTATTTTTTTCCCTCAGCAGGATGGACTGAACTATCCATGGCAATGTCAGGGATCAGAGGGAGAAGAAGAAGGCTGAAATGAGCAGAGCTGAACCAGGGCCATAGGGAGGAAACTCAGCAATAAAAGAAATTGGTGACATGACAGCGAGATGAGCTGCAATCTGAGCCCCTCTCATACCTTTTGTTTTTAAACATAGACTGAAAACATTTCAGGGCTTGAAATTGTTTTCTCCTTTCTGGAGAATTATTTTGTCCTTCCTTTTGCTGACAGCCACTGGGGAGAATGAAACACTTTGGTTAGCCTCAAACACCTTGCTGAGCATTCTGTGGGTTGAGGCACGGAGAGGTTTCATTGCAGCTGACACCAATCAAGGCAAATGGACAAAAGTGAGATTTTTGATTTTGGATCCATGAAATGAAAGGAATAAGTGAATTGAATTTGGACTCACAGTTCAAAGGAAGGGGTAAGTAAGTCCCAGGAAAGGGTTTATCTTATCAACACCTCGAGCTTTGGGAAGAATGGGCTTTTTTACAAGGAAGTCTGCAAGCTGCAGATGGGTGCTCAGTACCATCCCCATTCCTGGGATTTCATGGCACAGCCCAGGTCATGGGAAACTGGTGTTAGAGGGGAAAAAAGGAAAAATAAACCATGACCTTGTCCATCATAAAAGACTGAGCACTTATGAGTCTGGCCCCAAAAGCTCCCCTGGGCTGGCATCAGTGGGAACAGCACAAGAACCAACCCCAAGGCACCAATGGGGAGACAGAATGGCCTGAAAGAAACATCTACACTGACTTCCTCATAAGAAAAAAGGTGACAAACTTCTGCAACAAAATGTGGAACTGTTTGAAATTCACAGTTTGTCACAGCCCATCGTGGATTCAAGAACAGTCCTTCTTTCAACGGAAATTTCTGTGATGGCATACTAAGAAAGAACCAGGCTACTTTCTAGTAAAAATGGCCATCAAGAGGGCCTGCTCCTGAGTGAGGCTTTGATAATATGAGCCCATGTTCCAATGGTTTTGGCATTAAAAACTACCCACAGCTTGTACAGAAAACAGATATGCTGTCACATCTGGGAATGAAGGGAAATAGGAAACATCTGGAGAAAGGCATTTCTAGACTCCTTTAGGAGAACACTGCCTAAACACCCACTGAACTCCTCTCCTGTGAGCAAAGGCTGAGAGAAAATTGGGATTGCTCAGCCTGAAGAGGAGGAGGCTTCAGGCTGACCTAATTGTGGCCTTTCAGTACCTGAAAGGACCCACAGAGGAGCTGAAGAGGGACTTTTACAAGGACCTGAAGTGACAGGACAAGGGGGAATATCTTCACACTGAAAAAGAGCAGGTTTGGCTTGGATATTGGGAAGAAATTCTTCCCTGTGAGGGTGGCGGGCCCTGGCACAGGGATGCCTAGAGAAACTGGCTGCCCCTGGATCCCTGGAAGTGTCCAAGGCCAGGCTGGACAGGGCTTTGATCCACCTGGGATAGGGGAAGATGTCCCTGCCCATGGCTGGGGATTGGAACTACACGAGTTTTCATGTCCTTTTCCAACCCAAATCATTCTACGGCTTTGTGATTCTAAGACTGAGCACGTGTTTAGGTATGGAAGGAATTTATCCACACATCCACGTGCTGGGAGAAAAGTCCTGAGGACTATATCCAGGTCACAGCAGGATTCATGGCTCTGCTTTAATATCAAGCCTATTTGTTTGTGCCAGTGAATTGCATCACTTTTTCACTCCTGCAGCATTAATAGCAGGAAAATCAAGCAGTCTACAAATCCTCACACCTTGAATATCCAAACAAACCCACATCCCTGGCAGCGCTGTTTGGATATTGGGAGATGTCCGAAAAGGAGGGGAAAGCCAGACCTCATTTTGCTTTTTTTGCCCCCCTTAATTTCACCCTGTTTCTGAATAGTTTCTCCTCAGCACTTCGAACTTTGCATAACTCTTAAAAATAACGGGAAATCACCCCAAAAAAAGCGCTTTTCCCTTTCCCGCATCCCGGGGCGCTCCCGGCTCGGAGCGCTCCAGGCCGGGGCAGGGCACGGAGCGCCGGGCACCGCGGGCATCGCTCGGGGTGCCCCGGGTGCTTCTGTGACTTAACAGTGACATCCAGCGGTCACTCGGGGCCCTCTGACACCGCCCTACCCGGGAAACCAAGAAAAGTCCATTTTCTTATCGAAAAGTCGGGTTGTTTGTGCAGCAGCAGGCGCTGAGCCAGGAGAGAGCTCTTTCCCTCCTGCTCGCGGTGTTCCAACTCAGCTACATTAGTCTGTGCCTTCAGCTTTTTGGTTGAAACCTCAGAGTATCAAATAATCTTCAAATCATCCTGGTTTGCTTCGCTTTTATAACCCCCATGTGTTTGCAGCATCATGAATATTATTCATAATTGAGCTGCCATGAATGTAAAAATCAAAACCCTATGAAACATCAGACCACAGAAACTTTTCCTCCTACTAGTTATCACACTAAACACAAAAATAAGCAGTTTTCATCTCAAGTTTAACACTACAGGCATATTTTTACATGATAATTTGGTCTTCAAAAAAAGTCTAACTGTGAAGTTTAATGATACCAAATGAAGCAGCTTGTCAGTTCATATTTATATTCAATTCTGAGCTTTTGCAGTTCCCCGTGTGTTTCTTTATTTTGTTGAAGACATTCTGACAGTCTTTCTCAAAACTGTCTCTAGGAAAAGCAGCACGAAAAACCTGCAAAGAAACAAAAATCTTCCTACGCTCCTGGCTTGGGGTTTGGTTGGTTGAGGAGGAGACCTTCATTTCCTACATGGTTACGAGGCTGATGCTCAAATGCTCAAATGCTTGGCAGTTGCTTTACCTACAAGCCATGAGTGGGTGCACCAAAGTCCTGGAAGAGTCACCAGAGGTTAAAAATACAGAAATCTGAAGCATGGGAAGCTGCAGGCAGCAGAGCATTGCTGAATGCACACACGAAGGTCAGGCAGCAGGTTTGGGGCTCCCCTCTCCCGTTTTTGTCCCCCTACCCTGGCTGCACACCCAGGAGATGAAAGGTTTGGTGTTGGTTCCCGAGTGCTGAGTCCCAAGATGGATGCAGCCTGCCAAGGCTTCGACCTCCTGGGTTACAGGACCTGCCTTACCTCAGGTAGCAACACCTGAGCCATTATTCATCTTCTGTGGCCACACAGTGACAAATCAGGGTCACTTCCCTGCTGACAGGGGTTGGCAGGGGAAGGTCTGACTCCTGCCCTCATCCTAGGTGGGAACTCATCATGGAGCCCAGCCTGGCTGCTTTGTTTAAAGCCAGATTTCCTCTGTGGTTCCCACAAAAGCACTCTGAGTGAGCCTCCTGCTGCTCCGCAAATCCCTTCTCCCCCTCAGCAGGACAGAAAGAAAGGATGTGCCCAAAAGCACAGGCACATCCCAGCACACAGCTGTGCAAGATGCTCACTGAGGGTGGGAAGGAAAAACGTGGGGATGAACCCCGCCTCTCTACAACCTCCTACTGCTTTGCACTCAGAATTCAATGTAAAACCCTCATCCTGTTGGAGAGCTGAAAACCTCCTCAATCTGCCCCATTCTCAGAGAAGGTGACTTCATGTCACAGGCAGTGCAAGCAACAGCCCCATGTCAGGAGGCAGAAGATGTATTTCTTCTGAACACAAGATATGGTGGGTCTAAAATGACTGCAACTGCCATCACACTAAAAAATATATCTGCTGCCTTCAGGGTTTTGATGTGAGGTGCTCCCTTCTGTCTCTCCTTAGCTGACAGCTGCATTTCATGGTCTCATGTCCACTCCAGAAACAAAAGCAACCTTTTCATCTCAACAACCAAGAGTGGATGACCTCCCTGGAAACACCTCCTGATTCATGGGAGTTCATTTGTCCTGGTTTGCCTCTTTTCTCTCTGTTCCCCTGCAGGAACCAGGACTCAAGGTGCCTGGAGCTTGGCTCCATCCCTCTGCGTGACCTTGGGTGAGTCACTTTGTTCCCTCCCATGCTTTTGCTGTGGGATTGCAGAGGCGGAGGAGGTGGAAGGACTGGCACAGTGCTGGGGGTCTCAGCAGAGACTGGCACAGTGCTGGGGGTCTCAGCAGTGCTCCCTGTCCCCTCGTGTGGTCAGCAGCGCCCATCTCTGGGATATTCTGCAGGAGCAGAACCAGCAGCTCCAGCAGTTCCGCCCGCAGGAAGCACGTGCTAATTCCCGATCAGCTTTTAATGATCCCAAACCCCGCTACTGACTCAGGCAACAGCTAAATTTATCCCAAGGTTAGGGTGACTCTGCTGTACTGAAATCTATTTAAAGTCAAAGCAAGCACTTCAGAATAACAAGTTGTTATACAACTCCAGAGACCAGGCAGCTTCCCGTCTTCTTTTTTTAATGCAAAAGATAACACATTTCCGTATTTTGTACGTGCTAATTGTTGGGAACACTGTCAGATGGTTCAGCAAATTGGAAATGACAACATCAACCTGTTCAATCCATTAAAATCTCTCCAGGATCAGAAGGGACATTGTCAGCCAAGTGATGCTGGCACCCCTGTGGTAAAGCCATCTTCATTCTCATTAATGACTGGCTTTACAAATGAGCAGATTTCCTGAGCATGCCCTGCTCCATCACATTATCCAGGAGGGGCACAATGTGGGGAAACCCAGAGGTAAAAGAGAAGACTCTCACCCCAATGCAGACTTAATGAAGAGAACAGATGAGGAAAACTTAAATAGGTCCCAGGCCACAAGGCCAAGATAAAAGGCTGGGAATAGCTTTCCCCTTGCCCAAGGACCTCTGCAGGAGTTTAGAGGAAACACAGTGCAGATTCTGGAGCAGGTTTTTACAGGAAAGAAGTGGTGCCCTTTGGAAAACTCTCGAGTCCCATCTTCAGGAGAGGCTAAGGAAAACAACAACCCCAAATCCCCAAACCAAGGCAGCTGTAATTCAGCTCTGGGCAGTCATTCGGGGGGTCAGTGTTTAATACCTTGACCTGGACCTGAGCTCCTTGGTGCAGAAACACAAGCCAGCTCCAGTCCAAAAAGCTGTAAAGATAAGTTAGTGCCATGCTATGCCCAGGCCAATATATTGTCGTATTTATTTCCACTAGTATTTATTACCTTGGCTGTGGTATTTCCCAAAAGCAGAAAGCAGCTCTGTCTAACTACTGCAACAGAATTTTCAACTAGCCAGGACTGAAGGCAGAAAAACTTGCATCTGCTTTCTTCCATCCTGATAGACACATCTCAAATCACTTTTCTTTTGAAGATGTTGTCCTAAAGCTGTTAGTTCATTGTAGCTGCGAGATATTTAGCCCGTCCAAAAGCTGAATGTGAAGATCCTGTGTCTCACCCAGCTGATGATGAGCAGGGCCCACTTCTCCTCAAAGGACAGTAGCATTGTCATAAAAAAATCCAATATCTCATTGTCCTAATATTGATGGTTCTCTAATGCAAAAATAATAATAATTTTTCACTTCTTTATTATTGCTGCACTCTCCTTGCCTCTGCAATGCTACAGTGGGTACAAAAGCCCATCGGGATGAATCACAGATAGAGATTGCATTAATATAAAACAGTGATGGAATAATGCCTATGACACAGGGGAGAAACACAAGTCTGTTATTTAAGAGAAAAATATTATTCAAGAGCAAAATTCCTGTTGTTTTGTGCTTTAGGACTGTGGAGAATGGCACATTTCCTGTCCCAGGAATGGCACATTTGATATCTCCAGCTGTCCCACCTTAGTGTCCCATGAGCCAAGCTGTTGCAGACTGTCAGTATTTCTTTATCTTTCATTTATGCCATCTTGCCTGCTCTCCTGGGCTGCTCCAAGGCAGGCTGGCATTACCAGGGAGATTTACTGCGTGTGCTTTGTATACAATTTAATTAGGTCTCTATTCATGCCTCTCACCTGACACTTCCATAAGAAATCACTCATAAAATGCTCGCCCAGCACGCAGATCAATACACGTCTCAATGCACGGTGACTTTCAGGCTGAAATTAAGAGCCTGCACTTCCTCAGGCTGTGTCCACCTCTGCTTTATGGCCTTGGAGACACGTGGGGTGTGTTCATGGGGTTTTCTGCAGCCAGGCTCAGCATCCTTTGGTCACACAGGGGTTGTACCAGCTGCCCCAAGCATGGAGGTCTCAGCACATCTGGGATGGGGCATTCCCCATCTCCTCTTATTTTGGCACACAGCAGCTGCAACCAAGCAGGTGTGCAGGAATTAAGGCTTTAAACAAGGGATTGTTTCCTTTTTGTCACCTCAATTTCATTTTATTAGAGTTCCTGACAGCTTTAAGCTTCAAACATAGCTGGTAAGAGTAGCTAAAACACAGTACTATTATAATATTGTCGCTTCCATTTTTGCCTGTGTTTCTAATAGAAATCTAAATTATTAACTTTCATGCTCCATCAGTGTGAGGCAGAAAAAAAAAATACAGTTGCCTGCTTTAAGGTCTAGCACAGTGGAAAGGGCCCTTTTGGAGAGGGGATTGTCTCTCAGCTGTCAGATCAAATGACTTTTCCTCACCTTGGCTGAGATGGGCCTCCCATTCACTGGGCAGATCGTCTCCAGAGCAGGAAGGATGGATTATTGTTCTGTTTTGGGGTCAATATTCAGCTTGTGCCAGCACTGTGCCCTTGTGCAGCCCAGCCCAGCTGAGCTGTGAGTTTGCCTCTGAGTGAGTTTACACCCTAATCCCTGCTCTGTCTCTCTTCTTGCAGCGTTGTGGGTACAGAATCTATGAGGAGAGGGTTTTCCTAAACTTAACTTCCCAAGTTACACGGAGGAGAGCCCAGGGCAGTCTTTATTTCCAGGCAGGGGGAGGTGACAACCTGCAGGGTGCCACCAAGTGTGCAAGACATACAGGAATCTACAGGGGAAAAGAGCATCTGGGGTGTAATCCCCTCCAGAAAAAGAATGTTTTCCACATAAAGTTTACATGAAAAAAAGCTTTAATAAAACCTGAGAAGACACATGGCCTATCTAAACCCAGACTTGCAAAACTACAGGAATTCACTTGACAGCTGCAGGGTTTTTCTCATTTTCCAATTAACAAATGCATAGTAGAGCTCAATTTACTATTTTTTGTTCGTTTTCTGAAAAGAAGATACCTGGGTGCAAACATGCTCAGGAGACATCAGTCATTTCCTGAGTTTTCCTTCATACTCCTAATTTCATTTTCATGTGTCCTTTTCCTCTCAGCTGTGACATTCAACTCCAGAACTCTTTCTCCTTCTTCCTGGCCCCTTGAGAGCCACTTGCACTTCAAGAATCTTCTTTTGGGAAGGGGGAAACTTCATCAAAGGAAACAATTTTGGCAAATGTGGACTGCACTGAGAGAGGTGGGAAGTCTAAAGTTCTCTCCCATTTGGATTCCCTTTTCTTGAACTAAAAACCAAAACTTTTTTGGCTCCAATGAATGGCCCCCACAGGCTATTTTCCTCTTCGCAGAGACGGCTGTCAATAAATCCTTTCCACCTGGCAGCATTATTAAATTTTAATCTGAAATCATCACACTGTAATCTACAAGATTTCTTCCATGTGATACAAAGAGCAGCGCTGTTTTAAAGAGCAGAAATGAAAGATTATATTTCCTGCATCTGGACACTGAAAAATCTACATTTGAAGACTCAACATCAGGAGTCAACTTTGAAATCTTCAAACCCAGAGAACTTTGGGGGGATTCCCATTCTCACAGCTCAGAGGAAAGACATCCCTCTGCTCATGAGCACATCCAATAGATCATCTCAAGGTGGAAATTAATTTGTAAGCAGAATAATAGTTCCATTAATAAGATTAATGCCAGGTACAGCTCTATAGATTATTGAAAAGACAAAGTGGCCTGATCCATGCAGTTAGACTGAGATACCTGCATTAATTAGGATACTCATCTGACAGTAATGGTTACATCAAACAGATCAAGGAGCTCTATCTCCTCTCATCTCATCCTTCTTTCTGGTTTGTGCTGTCAATAGCTTTATCAGTTTTCTTCTGTCATACATATTCAGGAAGAATAATATTGCTGTTCTGACATGCAGCATAAAATCCCTTCTTTCTCCATCTTGATTCTGATCTAAGTGATAATCAGCATCGGGTTTTTTGTGTGGACTTATTTGAATTAGGGAAGAATCCAGAGGTCAGGTGAGTGTGAAATAGGGCAGCACTGGCTCCCCTTGTCTGAGCACTGGACCCTTTCCCCCTTCAGACAGGAGCAGCAGCATCCAGCACCTCAGTTTCCATCGTGGTGTCTGCAGATTGCCCTCCGTTGAGTAAACAGAAGTCAAACAACAACCCAGGCAGGACATAACACACTTGCACGGTCCAGAATCCTGCTAAATGTCTAAAACAAACCCAAATAACACACTGCTCAAGCAGAGGGCGCAGCTCAGGCCCGTGTTGAGCTTTGCCCTGCACTGGGGCACCTCTCTGGTCTCAGCACATCCGTGTGTGTCCTGGTTTGGGGCCAGGGCTGTGCCAGCCCCCAGGTCCTGCTGATGCAGAGCCCAACACATGAGTATGGATGGGGCCACTGGCACCTGGGCAGTGACCCCTTGCTTGTGCACCCCCAGCACAGCTCCCTGTTTTTAGCCACACCTGAGCCTTCCCTGCTCTGTTCCAGAGTGCCACATCACCCTAACAGCCATCCTTGGGGAAGGAAATCACTCTGTTCTGCTCTGTTGTACTCATCCCCAATTGCAAGCCAAGTATCTCAGTCATGAATGTCAAAACAGATAATATCTGGTTAAATGATACAAGATAGGAGCAGTTAAGCCGTAAGCTGTCATGCACCCAGAAGTGATTGACAGGGAAGCTGGCTCCTGATGGTACCTGGGAATTAGCAGAATGCTTAAGGTGAAGTTATGTCTGCTTAGTAGAGCCCCTGTTGTTCCACATTAGATGTAATTCTGGCAGTCTTGCTGTTACAACACATTATTTCCTTTTTTTTTTTTTAAACAAAGATTACCACGCTTTTGTATCTTTCTAAAAACATGTTGGGCCCTCTAACCCGCTGTGATTAATTTTCAAAAAACCAAAGCTACAATTTAGACTAAAGAAACGCTCCATTTTTAATCTCTGCATCCCATGAACCACATTGTGCTCTAAACCACTGCTCCCCTTTGAGGGACGGGTACCCTGGGTTTCCTTGAATGGTGAGACCTAGAAAAGGTGCAACTCTGCTTTGATTTCTGTCTGCACAGAGCTTTGGCTGTTGCCAGTGACGCCCAGCTGTGAGATTAATGTGTCATTCTTGTTATGTCAGAATTACTGGCGTGCTGTTCTGTCATTTTGCTGAGCTGCAGGAGCTGCTGGGCAGCTCTGGATTCTCTCCGGCGGGGATGAAAGGAAGCACGGGGCCAGCAACAACTGGGGAATCTGTACTGGAGATTTCACTGCTCCAGCTCTCAGCTTTGTCTTGACAGGTGCTAAAATCACTTCTGCCTCCTCCACTATTGTGAAGGTACTCACTGGGAGCTTACAGATGGGAAGGGATGGCCAATTTAACTACACGGCCACCCCAACCCTGAGCTGACCTTACACACTGGACCAACCTGCTTCCCTCCACCCACCAAACCACTGGGAAAGAAAAGAAACCTTACAAAACAAGCAGGAGGGCTGTCAGTACAGTTTTACAAAGCTGAACTGTAATTTCTTGTGGTTTTATGCCCAGTCACTTGCAGCAGGTTGGAGATACACCTGAATCCCCTGCATATCCAACACACAATCGGCCAGCAAGGCTGGGATGTCAGCTCTGAGCCCACACACATTGAATTTTGTAGAAGAGCTGATCTAACCCAGCTTTATTTGACTAAATACCACTCTGGATATTTCCAGAGCAGCAACCATTTGGGCTCAATTTGCACCTTTCAGACTGAAAGCAAAATCTGGCCTTTCTGCCGAGAGCGCTTTCCCTCGGGCACACGGGTACCCCAGAGAGTGCCCCAGCAAAGGGGGGTGTTGGAAGGAGGCTGAGCTTCTTTATCCTGCTCTCCAACCACATCTCCATGGTACCTGGACATGCTGAGCAGTTTCAGGAGATTCCCACTAGTTTCGGGTGCTCTAGGGACAGGCTCTGGTGTCTGATGCTCCCTCACACTTCTCTGGTTCTCCAAAACATATTTGAACTCTGCCCATGGTGTTTGTCGAGCAGGGAGGTGTTTGGATAGCATTTGAGCTCGCTGTATTTGAAATGTTCTGACTCTGCATAAATTTGTCAGGACTGAAGATTATATTAACCAGAAACTGGCAGAGGGAAATCTCCCAGCCATGCACTCGAATGGACTTGCTAAGTGCTCAGGCTCAGGAACCCTTTCAGTCCAAGTTCATGATTCAGTGAACCAGCCCTGAAATGCAATTTCAACCCTGAAAGTGAGTTATGCTCTCATTTCACTCCCATATCTGCAGAGCTTTCTTTGTTGTTTTTCTTTTTTTTAATCCTTTTTTAACATTTTCTGCCATAGTGTTTATGCCCTGACTGGGCTTGTTCTCCATTGCAAAGAGTTCTATACTTGACAAAAGAACATCAGGAACAACCTGGAAGATATCTAGGAGGTCTTGAACGTTATCAGAAGGCCTCAGGAGGAACAATTTAGCTGGCATTTACAAATCATGGTAACAAGTGACCTGACATTTCCTTCACGATTGACCATGATGCAGGGTGAAAACTGACAAAATCCTGTTCCAGTTGAAAATATTTTCTCCTGGTTGTGTAGCTGGTTAATCCTTAAAAACAGCCAGATTTTCCATCCCATCACAGAGGAGCTCAGCTGTGGCTGTGTGCTCATTATTCCCAGCTGGCTGGAGTTATTATTCAGCTTTTCTCATTCCCAGCTATTGTTCTAGTTCACCTTAAGCCTGTTACACTAAAAACATCTTCAAGAATGGCGGTGGCACCATTTTCTGGGCAGTTGAGGACTTGAAAGCATGAAAGCTAAACAGGCAGCCAGAGTCAATCTGCAAAAGTCAGCTCAAAATCAATAAGATGATACATTTCAGGTGAGAGGATGCTGAATAGTTATTTTAAAATGCCTTGGGATTAGACAAAATGCACTTCCCACCCCATTCATCTATAATAAGCTGTTGGCAATTTCTGCATGATTGAATTTCATTTCATATCTAGGTTGTATAGTAAGGTTCACTTGCACCTGTGGTTTTTTGTTTTGGTTTTTTTTTTAGTCCACAGATTATTTTGAGATGTTGATATTTTTTGTTTGGTTGGGTTGTTTTTTTTTTTTTTTTTAATAAAATAGTATCACCCTGAGGGAAACTGGAGCAAATAGTTCTCTGGGATGTGCCTTCTGTTAAAGTGCTTTGCTAGTAAATAAAATTGTCCTTTTGGGGATGACAGATGAAATACAGTTTGTGAGAGGGAAGCCAGGGGACTTTCCTGTGGGATGTGAGAGTTTGCAGTCCTGACAGCTTCCCTGAGGGTGCAGGAGCAAACCCCAGTCAGTGCCAGCCCTGGGTACTCCAGGAATGTGTGAGCACCTGCACAAAACAGCACTGAAAGGGGGCGTGGGGGGAATAATGAAAGCTCACTCCCACTGTAATTTAGTTAGCTCCATGATTAATGATTAATGAAGAAAAGGTTAGCAAGCTCAGAAACAAGAAAATGCAGGGTCTTCTTAATGTAATTTCCCTCCAGTTTGTTTGGGCAGTGTGTGCACACTGGTGGTGAGCTTTCAGGGATTTTTTCCCTGTGTCTTGGCAAAAGTTCAGCTGAGCCTGGTGTGCTCAGGATCTCCTCTAAGCGCTGCAGTGGGAATGGGAAGTGCTGCCACGGTGGTCCAGGCTCGGAGGGCTCTGTGATGGAGCATCACAAGGATGTGACAGGTCCTTTCTGGACCTGTGAAAGGATGTGAAATCCTTTCTGGATTTCTCCTCCAGAAAGGGCATGGACCAGGCACGGGGTCCCTGCAGCTTCCATGCCTGGTCCTGCCCACCCAGCTGCTCCTCCCTGAACTCAGGAGCAGAGCTCGGGTCACAGCCCCTGCACAGCTCCACACTGGAAATCCAAACACCATCACATTCTCCAAACTCTCTGGGATGCAAACCTCATTTCCCTGTTCACCATCAGCTTCCAAGTTTCCCATAACAAAAGTCAGCCCATGTTGGGAAAAGCCCCACCACCTGTGTGTCTGTTAGTCCCAGATTTTTCCAGGGTCACCCTCTGCTGCAAACAAATCTGTCACTCTCTGGGGTTACTGATCATTTCAGTGCATGATTAGTGTAATGATTGGGAGGAAAAAAAAAAAAAAAAAAAGAGTGGCATGAAGATATACATTTTGCCTGCAGTAATTCCTCCATCTGTTGATAGGCCTAGCAGAGTGTGATGCTCAGCCTGTACAGATTTCAAATCGAAGGTTTGCCAAGACACTTAACTGAGTTAAAGGCAAATCAAACACAGCAGTTTCAGGAAATTACAACCACCCCATTGTTTGACTTTCAGAGTCTCTATTTCAAGCCTCCTGATTCTTAAGCAAAGCAAGATTCACCTTTGTATTTTAACAGTGTGAGATTCAGAGCATTAATTACAGGTGGGACAATTGATCTTTCATG
Source organism: Brachypodius melanocephalos (assembly GCA_013398615.1). Lineage (NCBI taxonomy): Eukaryota > Metazoa > Chordata > Aves > Passeriformes > Pycnonotidae > Brachypodius > Brachypodius melanocephalos. Next base: position 3,976,913 of record VZSR01000393.1, read on the forward strand.
GTCAGAGGGATCAAAGTGCAGCTCGTGGATGCCCAACATCCATCCACATGGGTTTGGTGTGTCCATACACCTTCTAACCAGCACTTGGGTCCCAGTTATGGAAATCATGTACAGACATTCTTTAAATCTTACAACTGATATGAATAAATAATAATAACATCTTTTATACATTAATAGGGGGATATAAGTTATCCAAGAGTGATAAAGAAATGCCTTTTCCTGCATAATTAGTGACTTTAGAAATGGCATCTGGACGAATTAGCTCTCACAAACATGTGGGTAGGTGAGCAGTTTCCCAAGTGAAATATTGATTTTAAAGATTAACAACATTTTCAGAACCTGTGCACTGCCAAGCGTTTTTGCCAGATGTACACGTAGCTGTGTAGCTAGAATAAAGACTTAAATAAGTATCTGAGTTGAAATAAATGTCCTACTTCCTACTCTCTAATCTTATTTGAAGCTCTGGGAGTCCCACCATTCTCAACATCAGTTGGTAGTCAACAAGCAAATAAAGCCTATGTTGGATTAGTGGATTTTTGTTCCCCCCTCAGGACCTGAACACTTTTTCTTTTCTTTAATGCTCAGACTGAAACACTTTCTGCATAATAACAACAACCTGAGTCAGTTGCAAGATGCATAACTGTGAAAAATATGCTCACTGCTTGCCTTGCAGCCTGCCAGTTTGGGAAAGAGAGACCCTGGCTCACAGTCAAGTTTTGGGGATGGTATCATCATTTTGAATACAGCCCAGGATGCACCTGAATCAGGAAAGTCAAACAGCCAGGGGGCTTTATCATCTTAAAAGTACTACTGGAAATGGTCAAAGCATAAATCCATCAGGTGAGGGCTGTAATTAGTCTGTGGGAGCTCCTTGCAAGGAGGCCCATGCCGGACACTTGGTGTGCACAGTGTGAGCTGGTGCCAGACCTTATCCTCCTCCTTGTGCTGCCTCACTCTACAGCCCACCAGAGAGGATGGCAGGGACCAGACTCCCTGCTCTAGAGCACCAGAATTGGTGAAATCAAGCCTGTACACCAACCCCCTGCTTTAATCTTCTCTCTGTTGAATGCCAGACCCCCAACTTGGATCAGCACGTCCAAAGACGTAGTGCTGGTTTTACTCAGGAGACAGCTGACAGGAGAAAACATTTCATTTCTGGGCTGTGTGGGTGGTTCCAGCCAAGCTCATCTTGATGGCAATGTGCAGTTCTGAGAGAAATGTCCCTTCATTCATTTATATAGAAATAATTATAGATGTATACAGCCACATAATGGAGACATGCAGAGATCAGCACAAATTAATGCAAACTGTGTGTTTATTCTGATACAGGAGGAAAGTTCATCTAAGCTCCACTTCCCCTGTGTTCCTGATTCTAACTGTGCCCAAAGCACGTGTCCTGGGCAGGGTGGTACACGTGGACAGGGACTGGTGATATTTTCCAGCTGTAAAGTCCCAATCCCCAGCAGTCTGTCCTCACATTTGGTGGTGGAGCCAGACCCCAGCCGAAAGCCTGACAAGGCCAGAATCTTCTCCTACAGGATTCTTTCAGTGGGTCTTGCTGCTGATTGAACATTCTGTGGGTTTTCCATGTGTTTTCTTGATGAGAAAAGACCTTCAGTGACTTTTCCTACTGGTGGTGAAAAGCCAAAATTCAGCTGTTGGTGCTAACACGGCATCACGGCTTCCTTTGAACCTGTCATCCTAGCAAGTCTTGGCTCTGGCTTTGGTGGGATCAGTGAAATAAAAATAGAATGAGCTCTCAACAGGCAATGCATTCCCCTCTCTGGCTGTGGCACTGACCTTACAGCACTGCAGCCTTCCCTTCAGGCAGAAGCATCTCTTCTTTCACAACACATGAACCTTACATTCTGCTTGACCCTTCTGTGAGAGCTGAACCTCAGTTTACTGTCAAGGAGCTGGTTTGTGACCCTGCATCCTGCACAGCCACCTCAGCAGCATCAGGGCCTGTTTCAGCGTTATGAACTGGCAGGTGCCACACTCCCCATGTGACATGTCGTCACCCAGGTGCCACCACCAGACCTGCAGGGACAGGAAGGGCACCTCTCATGGTTCTACGCCATGGAGCCAATGCCTTACCCCTAAAAGAGAAAGGATTTCCTTCAGCTGTGTTTGAGCAGAGAAATGAAACCTGAACCCTGCCTGTTCTCTGTCCAGGTTCTGGTCCCTGCCAGTGGTCAGAGGTTCAGTGTGACTCTCACCCAGTGATCCTTTTGTGCTGCTTTGCTCCTCCAGTTTGTGCATCTTCCCAGTGCTAGATTTTGAGACCATTTATCACAGCAGACAGGAAAAACTGGCACAATAACCTACCTATTTTTAATTTCTCTCAAGACAACTAACCCTATTCCATATGCACTGCCTGCTGACATCTCCTGCCTTTCCCTCCTCATTAAACCATTTTGAAGAGCAGATCTCATTCCAAAAAAGCTGTGAAGCAGCTTCTTCCCTGGGTAACACTTCTTTGTTCTGGCTCAACTTCTAGAAGTTATTTTGATATTCTGCATGCGTTAATTCTCAGAAATGAGAGGAAAGGACTTTCAGAAATGAGAGGTTTAAGCTCACATATTTTACCTTACACACGCAGTAGCCAAAAAGTGTGGCTGGCTCAGCTCTTCCTCCTGGTGCACTGCAACAACTTGTTGAACCATGGTAAATAAATTGTGCTTCCAGCCTCTCAATCTAATGCTTCAACTGCCTTTGAAGGTGTCACCTTCCTTCTTTACACAGCTCACAGCTTTATTGTTTAATTAATGTAGAATTTAACTTTTCCTGAGGACTCCACATGAATACTGAGTATTTCAAAAGGCCCAGGGAAACAACATTGCATAGAGAAGATGTCCTATCAGTCAAGGCTGGAGACTTTCCCACATTTTAGAGATGATGAAATGCACACATCTCTCTAATCTGGTTCATAATGGAGCTTTTCTGCCTCTTTTCCTCTTCTGTCACCAACAAGAGGAGTTGAGCTTGGTGTCACATAGCCGCCTATTCACCTCCTCCAATGCCTACATGGAGAAAATGGTCAAAGGAGGAAAATACAGGAATTCCTGCTGGGCAGGAATATGGGCAGTGAATGCTTATAATGACAACAGGGAACAGATTCACTCCTAATTTCTACCACTAGCAGGATGGGACACAATATTTCCCAAATCTTTCCTACAGAGCTGTTTTGAGAGTCCCTGCCTTGGGGCCACCAAAGGAACAAAGCCTGGAGGTTTGAGAGGTGAGCGAGTTCCCAGCATTCTGGAGGGGTGCAGGTGTTCCACAGGGAGCCTTGTGTTTGCTCCTTGGTTTAATTCTGAAGATACATCAGCTGAGGCATTGGAAATACCCTCCAGTTCTCTTCCTGTGTGCTGTCACTCGGGGATTGTCTGAATGTCATCCAAATCCGTGCAGCTGCAGCTGGGTCACCTGTGCAGCAGGACTGCAATGCTCCTGGTGGCCAGGAAATGGTTGTTCATTTACCTGCCTGTTACATTCTCTACAGGACTGTTTTATTTGATCTCAGCCCTTCCAGCTGTGCAAATTTGCCCCCATTATGTCCCTTTTTCTCCTCGCTGTTTATGGGTGGGCAGCACTTTCCCGTGGCACTGCTGGCAGGTCACTGAGTTCACAAAGCGCTGCAGTCAGCAGCTTCTGGCCCCAGCAGAAACAATTTCTGCTCCCCAGCGAGCAGCACCACCCCAAAGCTCCATCCAGCCCTTGAACACCAGAGAGATCAGGATCCTGAGGCTGGATGTTAGCCCAAGTTCCCTCAATAACAACCCAGCGTGAGCCCAGATGAGCTGTCAAGCTGGCTGATGATGCCGTTTGAAATTCACGATAATATATTTTTCTAATTTAATCTCCAAAATGGAAATGCACATTTCAGCTCATGATTTTCAACTTATCTCCGATTTCCTTTCAGCTTTTCAATGTTGCTGAAATGCCTTGTGCTACAGGCAAAACACACTGATTATGATGGGGCTTTTCTTTTAGCAGCTGCCACTGAGCAATGTCACACACAGAGAAAATGGGAAGTTGACTCTGCCCAGTTGTGTCAAGCATTTGAAAAGAGAGGAAAAAGAACTCTTGGTAAAACACAGGTGGTAACCGTGGCTGTGGCATCCTGCTTTAAAGAAGAGTACAGAAAGGGGTTTTTAAGGAATTTAGACATGGTAAAACTCCATGAGGTGAATAATCAAAAAATGCATTATTTGTTAGGCACAGTAATTAGCTGAGCTCCGGCTCTACAGCATCAAGACAAATGCATCTGTGTACCTTTGAAAAGGAAGGGAAGATCGGAAACTATTCATTTCTACAATGTCAATAAAAAAGTGTGGCCAAAACCTTGTTCCTACCAATGCAGCCAAGTCTACCCCTTCTACAACAGGAACAATTTTTTTTTTTGGTCCAAGGGATGCGTGACACACTGGAATTTCAGTTCTAAAATTAAAGTGAGTACATGTACCCCTTGCACATTGTAGCCTTGGGAAAATACCAGTGAAAATTCACATCACTCACACCCAGAGAGACAACTGCAATTAGAGTGAGAGCTGGGGGGGCTTCCTAACGATCTGAGGCACATGGTGCAGCACTGTGGGATGCAAGGGCTTCTGCTCAAGGGTGTCCTCTGCCTACAGACACAGAAGAAGCCCTGCCTGGATCCAAACTGGGAAAAACATAGTGAAACACGCAGTTACTTGCTGCCTTCAATAACAGCTGTCCTGAAGCAGCACATCTCTGCCTTTTTGCTGTCAAGAGACTTTGCACTCTGCGAGGGCAACCTCGATTAGAAGCTGCTTGTTGTGACAGCCTGGAGAGAAGTCTTTGTCGGATCAAAAACTCCCTCTTTGTCTTTGGAGAAGAAGGTTCTCCCTCTCTTTTCCAGGGTAACCTCCTCTGAACCAGCACTCGGTGCTCTCACCTCCGTTTTGGATAAAACCATTCCCCCTCAGTGAGAAGCCGAGCCCAGCAGGTGAACAGCCAGGTACGAGAGACTCATCAAAACCAGCAGCTGTTCATGGCTTTCCTCCTGCAACAACAAATTTGCAGCTGATAAGGGACATTGATTTTCAGCAGATTTCAGTAGGTACAGATCATTTGGGAGTGGGGAGCTAGAATTTCTTAGTCTAAAGATATGGCCAGAACTTTGCCTTTTTTTTTTTTTTTTTTTTTTTTTTTTTTTTTTTTTTTTTTGTGAAAGAAGGGGCAGAGAATATCATGTAAGGAAAAGATGCCAGAGAAAGCAAAGCCAGGAAGAAACTCTAAACACAGATTTTCTCTGGGGATGGTGTTTGAGCTGGGTCACCACGCACCCCTAATCTGTGGGTGAGGGCTGCGGGCTCTGCTCGTGGCAGAGAGGGAGGGAGACAGGCTGGCACATCTGCCATCAGAGCCTGCATAAGAGCCATCCTGGCAAGCCCTGACTGCTGAACCAGGGGCTTTCCAGCTCGCTCCTGGCCCCCACACAGGCACCTACCGCCTGGCAAAGCTGGGGCACAGCTGCTTTTTGCAGTCATGTCTCTGTCTCTTGGCTGCTGCTCTCCCAGAGCCAAGGCAGCCCCTGCCTCTTCTGTCCTTTGAGCCCGTAAACGCTGCTGGCTCGAAGGCAGCAGCACCGAGAGGCCGTTCCCAACCCTGCCCAGCTGCACGCTTTGCCTACACCACACATTTCACAGGAGCCAGAGCCAGTGTGTGCTCCCAAACTGTCACATTGCACAATCCTTCCTTCTCCCCTGCAGCCCTTTTCCCAACAGCTTGGCTGTTTCAGCTGGAGGATTGGGAGAAAGCTCTCCCCAAAGTGAAAGCGGGAGGACAGATCCCACAGGACAGACATCTGCCAGCCCTGCCTGCGGTACCGAGCGCATCAGAGCCGAGCTGCGCTCGTCGCGCCGGGGCTCGCTGGGAATCAAACCCAGGGGACCCCATCTCCTCTCCTTTGCTTTAACCACTCTGGGAGCTGTTCAGATCCGTGCCACGCACTTCGAAAATGCGATGGATTAATTTAGTCCCTCGGAATGTCGCTGCCTCCCGAAGCACACGGAGCGAGCGCAGCTCTCATTTAGCGCTGGCAGAAGAGGCTGTCATCCCCGCCGCAGGGAGGCAGGGATTGTTTTCATTCAGAGCCAGCCAGAAAGGTGCATCTGATGTAGGGCAGACAAAAGATGCAATGAAGATGTAATGCTGGGGAGGAAGGGGGATGGAGAGGCACTCGTGGCGTGGCTTTCAATTAGGTGCCCTATTTTGTTGGCAGGGGTGGGGAGGCGTTTTCATCTGTTCCGTAGGCAGACAGTGATTGCTCAGGACCAGTGCCCTCTGTGAGGATGCTCACATCTCCATCCGAAAGAGAAACAGAGAGGGACTATCAGACAAATGTTAAATCATGAGAGCAGCCACACGAGCAGCCTATTAAAGTCTAAGGGAGCGCTGTCGTGTCCGCTTTCCCGACCGACAGCTGCACTTTCAACTTCATTTCACAATTCAGGAGATGTTCACCACTCAGCTGCTCCCCCAGACTCCTCCTGCATTAGCAACACCCGGATCCTAGGCTTGTTTGCCATTAGCACCTAGATACCAGAGATTTAGAGTGGATTTGGCCTAGAAGGTGGGATTTAAGAGCTGGCTGTAACAAACTTGGTGGAAATTCTGACAGCACATTCCCTCATAGATTGCCTCCCTCCCTTCGTGTGCTTTATGAGTTGTTCAACACAGTTCTTGAGATCTGCAAATTCCTTACCCCCTTCTGTTCCCAGCTTCTTTAATGCAGTATTTCTTTGGATTAAATTGGGCAGCATGGCTGAACGTGGCTTTGTCACCCACATGGCTTTGGCAGGGCAGCTCCTTCTGATTGCAGAAGTCCAGCAAGGCAATTTGCCTCCACCAGATGCCACGGGAAAGCTGGGAGATGAGAAGCTGTTAAAAGCAGCTATTTGAGAGTGGTTCTGGGCTCCAGCCCAGCAGGGGAGCAGGTCAGGCAGCTGCTGGACGGAGCTGGATGAGCTTCTGGGGTGAGAGGCATTGGAGAGTGGCTGTTCAGCAAAACCAAGCTCCAGTGTCTGCACCCAGCACCATGCCAGGGTCAGGACAGTGCTGTCTGCCTGTTGCTGTCTGACATTCCTTTCTTTTTTTGGAGAAAAAGGTGTGTCTTGAAGGAAGTCACTTCAGCTGTGCCTTTGGGCCTTCTTCAGTGATGAGAATCATCCAGTGATGCTGTGCAAGGAAACAGAAATTCCAAGAGGAATTCCAACCTCAAAATTATGAAAAGCAACTGAAAATGTACTGAAGTTCCAGGATTTGCAAGTGTTTGTCCAAAGTGATGTTGCAGGTAACTGTGTGTCACACAGCTTTTGTGCTTTCTCAGATGAGATATTGTAGCACTAATTCACCCTGTGAATTTAACTTGTCTGAAGATTCTCTTTGCTTGAGGTTCCTGGCTGTAAAAGGCTACACATTAGGAAATGTAATCATAGGGATAATTAATGAAATTCATGATTGAGGAGAGGTGGAGGACCCTCACCTCTGAGAGGGTCAGGAGCAAATGGTCTAATGAGGAAAGTTTCTGGCATTGCTGATCCTGCCCTTGTGCACAGGGATGGAGAATCATCTTCCTAAATCCTCTTTCTACCTTATTTCCTCTCAGTGGCCAACCACACAGCAGCCTGAGAGGGGACTTCCAAGGAATAGGTAACATGTATTTAAAGAGCTCCAGGAGATCCTCAGTATTCAGACAGAAGGTGTCTCAGGAACTGTTAATTTTGCTCTCACCCAGCTCTTGGATTTGGCATAGTGCACATCCCTGGAGCATTTCCTTTCCTTGCAAGCAGCAGAGGAAGAGGCAGAGGGAGCAGGAGCAGGCAGGGATCCACTGAAGGCCACACTCCTCTGGCAGAGCCCACAGCTTCTCATTCCTGACATTTATATTGGCTCCACTGCAACACCACACTCTGAGCACGGGATTCACCCTCCCTAACTTTTAAATGCCTACAGTGATTTTTCTCTTCCCAAACTTACTCAGATGAATTATACCTTGGAAGAAAAGCCTTGTCCCTGCTTGCTGTGGAGGGAATAGAGCCAAGGGCTGCACAGCACAGCACTGGAAGCAGGCAGGGTGGGTTCCTGCTGCCCAGTTCTGCTTGGGAACACTTTGCCTGTGTTGTTATCCACGGAATAAAATCAGGTTTCCATAAGGCATAGCCTCGTGGCAAAAGCATCTAACTTAAAGGATGCACAAATCACTCTGGAGCAGCAGAATCCATAAAAACTCGTTACCAGCACGCTGTTGTCTGGAAATTGAGCTCTCATGAGTTTTCTGATGCCTGATGAGAGCTAAACTAACGCTTCAAAGGCTTTGCCAGCAAGCTGGTATAAAAACTGCAGAAACAAAATATATCTAAGAGTGTCCCCCTCAGCCAAATTTGACCGAAGTCAGCCCCTGGGTTCAAAATTCTCACAAGCACACAAAGCACTCCGGTGTTGGTTTGATTTCTGCTAAAACCAAATGGAAATGAGATTCTGACTCTCCTGAAGTCAATCACATCTCTGTGCCCAGGAGTTTCCTCAGAGCAAACCTGAAATTATTTCTTTCCACAACAAGAGGATGTTGCCAACTGAGCTCTTTGGAACTGTAAATGCTCCCCCACCATGCTTTATTTTCCCATTATCTTGAGTGCTCATAAACCTATTGTCTTAATTTTAATAAGATTACATACAGTTTGATATAAATGCCTTCTATCCATCACTATATTAGAGAAAAGAGAAACAATAATAACTTAATTATCTCTTATGCAGAAACTAATTATAATTCTCTGGATTCATAATCAATAGTTTAAAGCTGTTCTATCTCAGAGAACAGTTTGTCAATATTTTATACACTGTTAATAATTCATGGCTTTATTACACAATCAACAGGAATCCAACTGCAGAAGGTCTCAGCACAAGAGGAAACAGCAGAGGGAAAGCTGAAATGGAAGAATGCAGAACCTCCAGGGTACAAGGTGAGGGGGAGGTGGACAGCTGCCCTCACAAACACCACACCACCAGCCTGCTCCACCTCTGATCTGCAGGGGTAAGGCTGTGTTTGGACGACAGAAGAGCTGGTTAGAGGAAAGAAATGCACCAAAAAATCCCCACTGAAAGAACCAGTTAGAAGGGGAAAGAGCATTTTTCAAGTGTGATGTAAAAAATTAATATTTCCACTGGGAGTTGTGCATTTGGGAGTGTAGGAGAGAAGGGATGAGGAATGCCCCAATCTGAGAGACAACCAGCATTGTCCTAGCTCAGCTGTATCATCAGCTCTGTCCTAAAAAATGCAGAGACATAAATTACAGTCTCCTTTCTTAATATCCTCCTGTCTTGAGCCAAACACTTGTCCCACACTTGTCCTTTGTTGCTGCAGTGCTGGAAATGTTGACTCCACTGTCCAAATGCCTCAGCCCAAATCACCCAGGATGACTCAGTCTCTCAGAAACCCCTGCAGGGATCACCTCAGGAGGTACAAAAACTGCCTAAAACCAGAGACATGTGCAAGCACAGTCTCTGTGATGTGAGAAAAACAAAGTGAAATATTAATTACAATGATCTAATCGGCATTTGAAAGAGCTCATCATCACCTTTTGAAGAAGAGAAAACCCAAAAAAATGCAGGGAAAAAGAGCTCCTCAGGTCAGCCTGAACATTTTTCCCATGCGTGGGAAAACACTCTGGCTGAAAATAAGATGTTACAGTCATGAGGACTTGGAACCAAAATGGGGAAAGTGTTGGCTGCGATCCGGAGCAATTAGGGACAGCTGCCTGTGCTAGTGGGCTAATGTGTGCTGCAGGAGAATGCAGAGCCTGCTGCAGAGAGGCAGCTCTGCAATCTTTATTGAGAGGTGATCAAAGAGGACTTTGCCTCCCAAATTCCAAGCTGGTGCAGCAGTGGAATCAAGGCTTCCTTACCAAAGGGAAGCCCAGCAGTGAAGCTGCAAATGCCCTTGGTGGTCTGAGAGTGTGACCGTCACCCTCAAAGTGCTGCTGCAGAGTCCAGCACACAAACCCATCCTCCCCATCAGTTTGTTCTATTTAATGAGCACAGTACTGAAGGTTTGCATGGCGAGGTTCTGGTAGCAGGGGATGCTGCAAGGGTCACTTCTGGGAGAAGCTGCCAGAAACTCCCCGTGTCACACAGAGCCACTGCTGGCCGAGGGATGGTTGGTAGCAGCTCTGGGAGAACATATTTAAGCAGGGGGAAAAGCTGTTGTGTAACAGCAGCTGAAGAAAGGAATGAGAATTTGCCAGGGAAACAGCTCTGCAGACATTGAGATCAGTGAAGAAGGAGGAGGAGAACTCGCTCCTGCCATCAGAGCAGAGATTCCCCTGTAGCTTGCGGTGCAGCCCAGCTGTACCCCTGCACCCCTTGAGGGGGCAGAGATCCACCTGCAGAGCTGGAGAACCCCACATCAGAGCAGGTGGATGCCAAGGGAGGCTGTGACCCACCACAGTGGGAATGCTCTCTGTTTTCTCTCTCTCTTGGCATTTGCTCCTCAAGAGGAGCAGTTTTGGTAGGTCTGTAGAACAGGCTGGGACAGGGTAGTTCTCACTGCACACTGACACTTTTGTTTTGATTACATTTTTCTTTTCACACCATTATCAACTTCTGTAAGTGTCTATAAAATAGGTGCAGGATAGTAAAATCTTCGGAGTAAGTAAATGGACATTGTGCTAAATGAGTTCTGCCTTGGATGCTATTATCTCTAAATCAGCATAGATTATTCAGGCTAGGGGCTTTTAGAATCATAAGTGGCTGAGATCATTCCTCAGTTCATCATCCTATTAGCCATAATGAGAAAATACTTCTAAATATGAAGATTACTCTTCCAAAAGATCCCTTGTGAACAATTCCCCGGGCACTGACAATATTTATTAACTCTTTTCTTTCTGCATGGAAGGGACTGAGATAAACTCAAAATCCTCAAGGATTATCCTGAAACATTCAGCACCTCTGAATTTGCTGTCACTCTCCTGGGACCCCTTTGGCTCTGCACTCTCATCTCTAACAGAACTTGTTTAGCTTCCACCTCTGCAGCTCCTTCCCTGCAGTTATGTAAATCCAGCTGCTGGGGCTGAACCTGGAGCGCCATAAAACCTTTCAAAATTTCATTTCATTATTTTTGAGTGGGTCTGTTTATGCTGATATTAAGTTTCCTCTACATCAAGCATAAGTTTTGCTGTCTCTCCAGCCAGTAATTTCTGCTTGCAAGCTTGAAAAAATGACAGCTCCCTTTCCTGCCCAAATTGGGAACACCCTCAGCGTAACCGTGATGAAGCTGCCCCATCACTCCTTCATTTTTCCACACCTTTTCTGACTCGTTTCCTTATTGTATGGGTAGAATTACTGGGTTTATTTATTGGGCTGCACGTTTCTAAGAACCTACTTAATGCACAGTTTCATGAGACAGTTTTCATGGAATATAAACCTCATATTCCAGCTCTCGAGTAACAGATTCCTTTTAGCTTACACAGGTTTCTAAAGCAATACCTTCTTTATCTGCTGGGCAAGCTGAGATTTCAGCACACCACACCTAGGAGCTAACCCCATCTGGGAAGGCTGCTGCTTTTGCTGAGTTTGGTCCCGTTGGATTTCCAAGGAAGAAGCTCAGATCTGTGCCAAAAGCCTCGACAGAGTCGTGAAGATCCTCCCAACACCATTTTGTATCAGTTTCTGCTACCTGCATTGTAGAACTCCCCTCTATTGTCCATTTTCTCAGGTAGTAAAAATCAAACAAAGTCATAGCTTGGCTGAGCTAGGAGTGACTGGGCACCTCAGAGGTTTCACAAAATATTCTGCATTTCACTGCCAAAATTACCCTGCTCAGGTTGGCCAAATCAGCACCACGTTTTCATTTCTGTAAACCACACTTCCGTAAATCGTAGAGATAATGTCTTTTCCTCTTACAACAGAGCAGGAAGCAAATGCAAATGAGGTTTTCTTCTCCAGGTGAATTGGGATATTTTGCACGCTATATAAAGAGCAACACCACCTCCAGCTTCTGCCCTGCTTTGCTATTGTTTTTTTAACCTGTTTTCACAGAAAATTACCTGTGCTGATCTAATTATTTATTACAATTTGTGTGGTAGTGAGGTATTGTCAGAGACCTGCATCTGCAAACAGCACATGATGTTTGAAAATGTTTTATTTCAGAATTGTTTGAACGATTTTACGGGCAAGCACCAGCCCGGGTGTTAACGAGCAGCTCTTTGATGGCAGTTTATGACAGACTTTTCTTGTATCATCACAAAAGTTGAAAGAGTCTCCTGTTAGCACCATGTCATACCAGAAGCCTGAGGTTTGCTTGCTGAAATCATTTAGTGATATTAAACATGAGTAGCAAGAATTCAGAAAAAAAAAAAAAAAGACTGAAAGATAGCGTGAAGGGTGAATTATTTTACAATTGCTTCCTGCGTGATCTTTACTCTTTCATCCGCAGCCTCTCCTGTCAGCTGCTGGCAGAGACAGCACAGTGGGTTAGAAGGACCCTCATCCAAGCCAGTTTGACAGCCACATTCATCAAAAATAGATGCTGGTGATTTGTCTGGTCTTTCATTCTTTCATCAGGAGATAATTTTCCAGTTGTCCCTCCATGCAGCTCCATAACTACAGCTAAAATACATTGCAAGATGTCAACATTTAGAAAAAACATCCCTGGAACTATCAGTGTCTCTTTGGATCTGTTCCCCCTGAGTTTTGCACACGTATGTACATGTGATGATGAGAGGCTTATGCATTATGAAACTCGGTTTTTAAATTAGATGTGGGGGTTTTAACATAGCTGTTTTACTTCGTGCTGTCTTGTCTTACAAAGTCTTTGAAATTCTCTGTCATTCTGGGAAATTTTTTTTTTGGTGAAATTTATTTTCTTTGCTTAGGCAGGGATGGATAAATCAACAGAGGCCACACATCTTGGCTTTTTTTGAGAGTCATGTTTTCTCTGTAAGTGCTGAACATTGCACTGGATGCCAGAGCTGGGGTTTTGTTTTCTTCTTGTGCAAAAAAGCACCCTCCTAAAGAGTAAAAGTCCATCTATTTACATCTAACTGGCATTTAAGATGACAGTTGTCCCAGAGATGCCAGGGTGGGACTGGATAGAATATAGATCCTGTTACTTCCCTGCAAAGAATCCTCACATTAACCTGAGATTACTTTTTTCTGAGCCATGTTATTATTGCTTTCTGAATTTAGGGTTCTATATAAATCAGCCCATTTCAGCTGTGTTTAAGAGCCAGTGCTATTTCACTTTTCCTGTGTCTTGAAACCCCTCATAAAGCACATTAATTATTCTTAAAATAACAACAATAATAAAATAAATAGCCTACATATTTTCTCAAACAAACATTTTTTATAATTTCAGAATGTCTTGTTTAATGAGCATTATCCAGCCATTTAAAATAAAGTCTTTCAGGAAAGATGTCTTCATCCTAAAGAATATTTTAAATTGATTTTTCTGTTTTTCATTAAGATTCGCCTCAAAAAAAAGCAAACACTGCTTTTCAGTATAGACAGGCTCCCAATATGTGCTGCCAGAATCTGTGCTTGTCACTTTTTTGGTGGAAATAGCTGGTTTAGAACTGTTTATATATTATCAAAATTAGGTTCCAAAATGAGCTGCAGTACCTATTAAAAAAGGGGATAATATTATTTTAGAGAAACTAATTGGAAACTTGTTTTTAGCTAAAGTAGTTATTATTTCCATTATGACAAGCTGGAAGGAGATGAAATTCACCTTTATCTTCTGCAGCCTGGTGTCTCACACTATTTATTCAAACTGAAATTAAAACCTGAGAAAATCCCAGCGAGACGTTTTGCACCAGTTAAAGATTATTCTTCTGGAAAAGAACGTTTGCTCAACAATTTCATTATGTCATTACAAACATATTTATTATAAAAGGGGTTATATCAATTAAAATATATCTGGCCTTGCCTATCTCCTCCTACCCGTAATGGAAAAAAATAGCTTAAAATGGTACTTTTCTGAGGAAACAAAATTTAGAGAACCTGAAGGAGGGGTGGAGCAGTGTCGTCTAGATTTTCTACAGCCTTCTGATGTTTGCATTCTTGCAATGGGGTTTTTCATAGATTTTCTTGTAAACAAGTAATGTTATTGTAACCGTTCCTTTTTTTGCTTACATTCCTCTCTCTAAGGAGGAGACAAATGATGGACTGCTAGTTTAGCCAGTGTGGTTGGAGAGGTAGCAACCTCATCCTCCAATCCGTGGTCATTGCCAAAAAAACTACATGAACCCAAGTAGAAAATTAAACTTCTCTCTTTTTGCCCCGACAACTCGACTGTGTGCGTGTCGTTCGTTCCGTGTCCTATAGCGACAGTGCGGCACAAGGAAAACCCCTGGGAAAACAGATGTACTGCCAGCTTTGGGAACAAACTGGGCACTCCCAGTGCTGTGTAAGGGCAGAGTCCAGGCAGCCCATGCATGAGAAAGGCAGAAAATAAGGCAGAAATCTCTGTCTGCATCAGGCTGCCTCTCCCCTGCCCTGCCAGCCTCTAGCTCCACGCCCAGGGGAAAAAAAAGAATGTCCTGCTTGGGCTTGCATGGGAGAAAAGAGACAGTGCTGATCCTGCACATGACACAATTAAAAATAACACCCAAAAAAGCAGCTGGATGGAAACTTTGCCAAGGGCTGCACACACAGGTGTGGTCCCTGGGTGAGTTTAAAGCTCTGAGTGCTGTCCCCCTGTGAGGGATGCCCCACACAAAGCCACGACCCAGCAGTGACACTGGGAAAACATCACCTGCCCATGGAAGCAGCGGGGTGAAAAATTGTTTTCTACTCTACTGCCTAAAGTATAATAAAAGGGATAAGGTCACAGGGGTGCAGGCTACTTTTCATGTTTTGAAGAAATTTGCTCCAGAAGTGTAAAATGATAATTGCACGAGGAAAGGGTGGTTAATAATTTTCCGTATTAATTCAAACGCACAAAAGTTAATTGCGGTTTGGCAGCGTGAGATATACAAATTAGGAGAGTTTAATTCTGCTAATCCTCTGTTTAAGTTGAGGGATATTGAATATAAATATGATTGTCTCACAAAGGGATGAATCCTGCCTCCACCAAAGCCACTAGGAGCTTTCCCTTGGCTTCAGAAGGAGCTGGGTTCAGTCCCACGTGTCTGGGTTAGCTGTGCACGGATGAGAGAACTGGCTCAGGGAAAGGGAGACTAACATGATTTTTCTCTCAGAACATGGGCCAAAAATTCCTTGGAGATCCTGAAAAACTTTGGAAAATGTCCCCAGCCCTGCTATTCAATTCAATCAGCTATTTTTGGCTACTTCCATGCACTGTGGATGAAGTTGAGTTCTCTGTGGTTTTCCATTTCCCACTTCATTGTCTGACTGATCAAAGAGCCAATGCCAAAAATCCCTAAAATTCAAGGGCTGTAACACAGTCTGTGCCACTTCACATTCAACAGCCTGCAAGAGTCCACCAGCTTGACCCAACTCTCCTCCTTCCCTGCATGCTGTTGTCACCACTTGTTTTGTACATCTCCTCTGAAAACATGTCAGGCTTTAGCCCCCTCCTCCTGTGAGTAAACTCTGGGAGATCAGAAGAAAGCCAAGCAAACTTACTGCCAGAGGCTGGATATTCTAGGTGAAAATGTTGCTGTAGGCTCCAGGGGATGCAGGATGAGGGATGATGCAGTTCAGACCTTTGCCCCTGAGCTAGTGTGTGTTTTGGGGACAATTCTTGTATTTAAACACCTCTAAAATGGCAATAAAGCTATTTATCCATCTTTGCAAAGTATTTGCATAGCTGTATAGCTGGGAAGTGTAATTTAAGGTGGATCAGGTGAGAAGGATTTAATCTCCTATGGTGTGATATATCTGGGCCAAGCAGCCTGCCATCATTTGATCTGAATTCATGTGCACAAATGACGTGAGATAAACAATACAATGATCAGTCCAATCAGAAATGCATAGTGCTTGAAAATACCCACTCGGCTTGAAATATCGCAAGAGAATCAACCCAGGATCTCTACAGATTTTAATAAGAACACAAGTTACCACACACACCTGATGTGAGCAAAACCCCCTCATTTTGAGCTGTTATCGCTGACCTTTCAGCCACTAATCATCAATTTAAGGGGAAAAGCTGAACTCAGAGTGTTTTCCAAACACTTCCCCTGCCTTCCTGGTGATTATTATTATATGCTGTTCTAATTAAACAGCTTAATTCACATATCCCATCACGAGAGGATATGAGCACCAGAGCAGATTTATCTCTCTGGATTGCTCCCCGCAGTCACTATGAGGCCGCAGCAGCATTTCCCCCCTGGACCTTCAAAAATGCAGAAACAGAGATGCTCTGTGATTCTGAGTGAAATAATTTTGATGTCACAAGAAATGTCATTAAAGCCACTGCAGTCTTTTAATAAGCTCCTTCTTGGGAGGATGGATTTCCAGCTTCTTCCCATCAGTGCATGGCAGAGTAACTACAGGGAAGCTTTGTGCCCGTGTCCCTGTTACAAAATCCATTTCTTGAGGGTTTATAATTACAACATGCCTATAAAAATTTACTTTAGTCTGAAGCTCAGGATATAGTTTCTCAGATGGGGAGGAAATATTGCTGGCTGAACTTGGTTTAAATCAATTTTGAGTTTCAAGAATACAAAAATAATAAGGTTTGCGGGTTTTATATGCTTTTTCTGTGATTCTATAATTCAGAAAAGAAATCACTTTGTAGAATAAAGTGTCATGTTTGTTTATATGGCAAAGCGGGAGAAAAAAAAATAGCACAGATAAAACTTTTTATAGTGGCTAGTGAAAACCCTCAGACATTCATTTTCTCAAAGGATTTCCCTGTAGTGTCCTCAGACCAAAGCCCTGCCCTGAATAGATGCGATAACGCATTTTGCAGGAACTAAAGCAGCTGGAGAAATAAGGGATGGTGGCTTCTGCATCAGATGAAGATTTGGCTGCTTTGTTCCAGGATATGTCCTGGACTACAGAAGAGTCACAAATGGGCAAAGGGGAAAGAGGCATTGCTGAGACACCCATACCCTGTGGCTGGGCACTGGACAGAGATGTGTTCAATCAAAACTGCCTCGTGCTTAGCTAATTCCAACAGGCATTCTCCTCATCTCCACACTACAGCGCTGAGGAGGAAAGCAGAATGTGCCCTTATAAAGATTGCTAATAAAAACATCAATAACTGGGCTGCACACAACTGAGAATTCCCATTTATACTGGCATTGCCAAATGTCGTGCAATATTTAGCCTTTGGCTTTTATCAATAAAGAATGGAATAGTGCTGTTAAACTGAAAGATTGGCAACACGAGCAAAGCCCAGCAAACACAGACAGAGGAAGAAAAAAAGACAGAAAACAAACCCTATAAATCTTAGTGTAATATTTTTAATTTCATTTGGAATTCAGAATCAAGTCAGTTTTATCCAATTAAGTATTATTCAGTCTGTCTTTGTCAGCTCTTCCCCATTAGACAAAATGTTCCACTTCTCAATATTCTACTTGTGTGTCAAATTGACAGGGTCATTTTTCACACAGCAAACTGAGATTAAGGTGATATTAAACCACTTTGCATACAACAACCAAAAGCATGCTGCAACAACAACAACAAAAAAAAGCTTGCTATTTTCTTCTGCTGGTGTCATTAAGGATGTCCTTCCTAGCTAATCTGGTGGGTTCCCGAATATCTACAGCTCTCCTTGCCCCAGGGAATACTGATATGATATTGCAGGTTTGGAAATTCTCTTTGGGCCCCTAATCATAACACTCTCTTTTTTCCATTAGCAGCTTTCAGCATAAAGCTGCAAGAGACAGCCAGTCCTAGGTAACCTCAGGGTCCACTAACAGGCAGTGCAGGAGAACACCCAAAATATTGCAAAAAAGATACATTTGCCACTGGTGAGCTTTTCCCTTACATTTCAAGGGAAGGAAAGGAAGAGTTTTTTAACTAGTTTAGTTAAATTATAAATTTTAAGCCTAGCACTAGGACTTCTTTAAAGTCAATCTATATGAGGAGAATTACCTCGGTGTGTGTTATTTCCACCTTGCAATGGATCAGGTATGTCACTCCTACAAAATGATTGAATAAATGATCTTTTAAAAAAAATAAAAACCTGATCAAGAAACACGGCTATAAATGCATTTGTCCTTCCTTCAACTTCAAGCTTTTAGTATTACTGATTCAGAGTCCATATGTAAAGGAATATATTGAGTATGTGCGTGGGTATAAGAAGAAGGATGTATATCTTCCATGCCTGGCTGAAATCCAAATGTGCTCCTAAATCCCAAAGAAATTCTGCCCATCTGACATCCTGGCAGTGTAGGAGCATGGAACTGTGGGGGAAAGGGTGGGCTCTAAGGAGCAGACAGTGCTGTGCAGAAGGATAACTTGATGAGGATGGTTTACTCCAACAAAAAGGCTGCCCAGGAGTTTAAAAGCTCCGTCTCTGTAGCAGCTCTGGAAATCCTGGAGCAGATGTTGGACATAAGACAGATCTTTGGGTAATCAAGTCTCAGCTTTCTGCAGTTGCACCACATTTGGTTTCCTATCTGTTCAGTTATGGCTCTAGGAAGAGGTGCTCTCTGGTGCTAAAAGGCATTGGAAATCAGATTTTTCTGTGAATTTGGGCTAGATCAGGACTAAACTATGCAACCACAGCTCCTGCAACAACACATGAAAAGAAAAAGATACAAGAGCATCATCACAAAACAAATCACTTGCTGTAGTCCCATGGCATGAAACAATCAATACACCACAAAACGTCACTGTTTGTCTACCATCCCTTTTCAATATTGTCCCTTTAAATGTCATGGAAAGCTAAGCAGTTTGATTTTTCTGAGTGAGTCTTCAAAAACGCATTTTTCTTCCTTAATAGGAAATTTCTCATGATCACTCCTGTGCTTCTTTTGGCAAAACAAAAGCAATATTCACCCATATTAAAGCAGTGCTATGCAATGGTCCATTGCAAGAGAATTCAGGAAGAAAAAAATAAAAAAAAAAATTAAAAAAAAAAAAAAAAACTGTAAGAAAGGTAGCCAGACAACAGATACACTTCCCAAATGAGGAGAAATTAGATTCTCTCTGGCCTTTTTCCCAAGGCAGACCTAAGCCAGTAGCTTTTCCCATTCTCTTACAATATTACTCCACTGCTTTTATTCACCTTTTAGACCCTGCAGTTTCTTAGCCACTATTGCATAAGGTCAGGGGAGGTTCATCTCTGCTGTGCAAAACTTTCAGAGAGTGATTTTTTTTCCTCTCTCATACTCAGGTAACTTCATAATGAAACTAACTTGGAACCCATAAATCCAGTTACTTTCAAATAAGTTTCAGATGGGCATCAGGACTTTAAGGGACATATTAAAAAGAAATGGATTTTTTCTGGGTTTGTCCAGTAGCATCCCGAACTCATAAAACTACATTAAATATCAGCTTCACTTTCCACAATATTGCAGTGATGAAGAACTAGCTCAAAACTGATTTATTGATCTCTAAAAAGACAGATATATAAGGTTATTAAGTTACTGCGTCAATATGCGAAAAATCTATTACTTGGGCTTGTTAACATTCCTGTGTTGGTTAACAGTGGATATAAAAAGGACAAGGCAGACCCTTCCCCTCTGAAACAACTGCACACAGACAAGGATTCAGAATGAAGACTTTTCTGGAATGTATCTACTTCTAGGATGGAGTCAGTGAGAAGCATCAGTTGATGTTTATTTGCTACCAAAATTAAGTTTTGTATTTAATCCATGTTCCAAAGTGTGTACTCCATGTTTCGAACCTCGTTGTCTACAGCTATACCAGGACCTGACATAGATTCACATACATGTCTGAATTATTTGGCTAGTTCTTTTTCCTATGAAGTTACATGCAAGGAGAAGAAATGAATGTTCAGTGTTAGAAAATCAGCCATGAGCCAAAGTATGGATTTCAGGATATACATATATATATATATATATATATATATATACATATATATATATATATATATATATTCAGAGAAAAGTTTCACTTCACAGATGTAAACAAAATCCTTTTTCAACCAGAGAAAGCGTGGTTCTTGTGGTCCTTCATTTTGAACCCATTAGAGTTTTCAATGATTTATGCATATGCAGAGTTTCTGTCGCAGTGGGTTTGCTTTTGTCCCATCACCTCATTTTTTCTGATGAGTCTCTAATGAGAGGTCAATTACTTATGGAAATTAGAAAAACATTCACTGAGGAACTGGTCCGAGGCAAAGTGTGCTACCCCATAATGTTTTGGTATAAATCATTACGGCATTAATGAATATTTCACTCTTTTTCATGTTACAGCTTATTTCCCCAACTATACAATGGCCTTAATATGATTTTGAAACAAACATGAGTAACTGCCCTAAAACCATAATCATATTGTATTTATGATAACTGCAGAATATTTTTTTTTGTTTTTGCAATAAATGGTTTGCTCAGGCACCAGCATCTTGCTGTGAAAGCTTCAGCTGATCAGGAACACCAGGTTTGCTGTGCTGAATCACAGCCCTGATCTGGCACCTGCCCTGGCTCCATTTCCAGGCACTACACGGTGGGAAAAGGACACCCTGTACAGCACCTCGCTGTCTGGATCGAATCCAAACTGGTGCTTGTAAATTGTCCTCCTGACCCCCAGGTACCCAGCACTGCAGGAAAACACCCAGAGCCTGCAGCACCTCATCCTGACCCCACTGCTGGTGAACCCTGCCCCTCTTTTTAGTTAAAGACCATCATGAATTGGTGGCAGGCAATAAGTTAAAACATTCCCTTCACAATTCACCTTCCTTCTGGGCACCTATTTTGTGTTTTCTAAAGGTCTCCAATGAATGGCATAGAAGCAGAGGAAAAGAAGCAGAGGAAAGAATTCCAGGGACCAAGATGGATAGCGGGTTAGTTGCAGTACCATGCAATTAAATTTAGAGGCCAGGGATATAATTCATTGCTGAAATTCAGCTTTGCACTGTCATAAGTTATTATTTCAGAGCAGAAGCTGAAATGGCCAGAAAGGGGAAACTGTACAAGCAGAAGTATAATTGGACTTCAGTATTTCATATTGATACCCTGAGATTTCCACTGCTAAGCACTGTTTCAGAGTCTGACCAGGGTAACACTGCAGTGCAAGATCTCCCATATTCAGGCCATTAGATTATCCTGCTTCCCCTGCAGGCACTGTAAATCAAAAGCAAAAGATATCCTGTTATGTTCTGGAGGACAGTTTTGTTGGCCTTTCTTTTCAAACACAATCTGAACACACATGTTTTTTATGTGAGTCCCATTTAGTTCAGCTTTGCTTTCTTGAATACAGATTTAACTTGGGGGGAGTGAAGGAGAGTGAAAAAAAGCAGACCTTGAAACCCAGCAGTTATCCACAGAGAAGGAAGGTGGCAGCTGGTTAAATAAAAAAGACTGCATCATCATGTGGATGTGATTTTCTCAATTTCTAAAGAATTACTAGGTCTTTATCCCTTTGAGCCAGGCCCAGTCTGGACTTAGGTGAAACCCCTGCAGATTTTTGACTCGGAACCCATCATTTTGGTGCGAAGAAATCCATATTAAGGGGTTTGTCCAAAGCACAGTGCTGCCACTTACTCTTAACATCACATTGGGTGGCACTCATTTTATGTTTCTAATTCCTCCTCCCTCTCTCCCTCCCTCCCTCCCTCCCTTCCTTCCTCCTTGAAAAGATAAACATGTGAACAACAATGAGGTATCCAAATACTAATCGAAAGCAATACAGTTCTGCACAGATCAGATGAAATAATGAAGTGAGCATGGATCTAAGCACCTTCTCTTCATATCATAGCCTTCAAGTTGTTTTCAGGAGCATTTTTGTCAGGCAGTGATGAAAGGCTGAGAACAAAGTGAACAAAATCTCCTTTTACTGCTTAAAAATTCTCAGCTTCTTTGCTATATCAAAATGCTGTCTCTTTAAACAAATCGCGTGTTTAAAAACGCCAAGTTATAATTCGGCAACTAACTCTGAAAATGACAATTTAATCAATCAGAACCAACTCTCCTGAAAAAGAGAGGTGGGGGGGGGAAAAAAAAAAAGGAAAGAAAAAAATCTTAAAGCTTTCATGCAATGCGAGTGGTTGAAACTATAAAAATGTTCAATCACTGTAGAACAAGCCTGCAGCATCAATGTTTATTAAAGTCAGGGGAGCCATTTATTGACCTGGGAAACAGCAAAGCACCAGCAGCACTGCTGGATTGCATTTTTATAGTTAACAAACGGAGGGTGATATTTTCCTTTTCTCTTTTAATTGTGATTCCATCAAATCCAAAAAGTTAAAAGCCTCCTGATTTTTAAAGGAAAGAAAAGAGAAGGATGCTCCACAGCATTCTGCAGTCATTCTCTTTGCTCTGACTCCTAACATGGGAATATATCAAATAATTTTAAATATTTAGGCTTCTCCACATGCCAGCAGAACGACAGACCTGCATGTGTTGTCTCCACCACTTCAGCTGATGGCAGAATATAGGGAGCTACCATTATGAGGCTGGTTCTTTCTGTAATCAAAAAGGAATTACTGTATTTATTCATACAAAGGTCACCCTGCCACTGGACCAGCCACAAGCACTTGGAACGAACTGTCCTCTCCCAAACTGACACCAGGCATTTTCTCCAAAGAGACATCGTAGTTGTTCTGGAGATTTCGTAACTCTGTTTTGCCACAAGCACATTTTTAAAACACGCCTTTCCATGCTGCATAAATTGTGAACTACCGAGGGCTATGAAAAGGAAAGAGTCAGCAACGCGAACTGTGCTCACAGATCCGTGTCACCCAAATTACAGGAGTCTGGCTTCTGCTGCATTCTTTCCACATCATCCCCATCCACAGGAAGACCTGCTGAGGAACGCGGGGCATTTAAAACACCCTCTGCGTGCCAGCTGCCACCTAAACCGGTGTCAACGCCAGAAAAGGGGACTTAAAAGCGAAGAAGGTGATGAGTGCGGTGTGAAGGAGAGCTGGAGCTAGCCCGCATCCTCGGTGGATGAGCACGGAGCGGGATGAGCAGCACGGGCTGCACATGAGCGCACCGAAGGTGATGAATATTGTAACAAATCCCCGGCACCTCAGCAGCTGGCAATGCACCGCATGCATTAGCGGCTCGGAGCGGGGTGGGAGCAGCGGAGATGAAAAACGAGTCCTGCACTTGAAAACGGCACCTCTGCCACGTGGAGGATTTCACGCTCTCACCGTGGGGAGCACAGGGGGCAAAATTGCTTTCATGTCACACCCAGCACTTCACATCTGCCTTTCAGGTTGGCAAACACACCTCCGGCAGCTCCACTTCTTTTCTTTTCCTCACTCACAGAGAAAAACACATAATGGCCTCACTTGAAACACAGTGGAGGAGTTTGACACAAATTAATGACTCGCCTGTCACACTAGAAGAATTTTGATATTTGCAAGGGGGGGGAGGGGAAAGGCTTCGGGTATTCTGAGAACTGTAAAAAGCTGCTCTGGAATTCAAAGACAGCTCATAAGAAATCCAATCAGCTGATAGGTTGCTGTAAGGTTTGAGATACCCATTTTGCACTAAAATCACAATACTACAAGAATATGAATAAATAAAAGGTTATGGAAAAAGTAAGCCACGATTCCCCTCAAATTAGATCCCATTGGTGTGCAATTACTTCACAGCTGCCACATGTTTTCCTCCAAAAGAGATTACTCCTTAAATAATGTTAATGACAACTTTGATTTGACTTCTGTAATTACTAGAGGGAGAAGGGGCCACATTTCCTAGGAAGAAAAATCTTTTATCTGCTTGTTTAATGTACAGTCTTTGATGAGATGGAGCTCCTTTCCCCCAAGTTATTTCCCTGAGTATTTTTGTTTTGAAAAAGAAATGGATTTCCAGGTTGAAAATGGAGCTGCTGTGCAGCACTCAGAGCTGTGTGAGAGGCGTCTAATTGTCATTTACAATGACCCTGGATTCTTCTTTAAACATAGAGAGATTCTTTTTCTCTCCTAACTCTCTTCACCCTCATTCCACTCCACAAGCAGGCGTATTTACAGGGCTGGATTCTTCTCTCAGTTGTTTCCACCACCACCAGTAAATCATAAAAATTTCTCCTGCAATCAATGGAGTGTCTTCACATTTACCAGACAGTATAATCTGGTCCACAAGGCAGCTGATTGTTATCTATAACCTCCCCATCCAATTCAAGTGATGGGAGATGCAACCCAAAAATTTCCTTTTGACTTTTTTACTGCCAGAATAGATCACATTCTTTGGCAGCCTTTTTACAATCTCCACTTTTCTAAATAAACATCGCAGAACCTATACTGCTTTTACTGCAAAATGCTTCTCCCTGCCTGTGTCGAGGACGGTTTTTAACTCATGTGCCAACAGAGAGTGGCAGCAACTCTGTGCAAGTCTGAGGTGCAGAAGCAAACATGGGATGCAGTGGGGACCAGGGAGCACCAGGAATAATCTCCATGGTTAGACAAGGTGAAAACCCCTTGCACTCTCCCCATCCCAGTTAGATGCTGCATGGTGATGTAAATCATTAGAATGCAGCTCCCAAAGAACTGGGGGCAGGATGCTCCTCAACAAAGTTAGAGAGGAGCTGTTATGTGCAGTGCCTAAATCCCAAACAGGCTGTGAGCAAAGTCTGCTGAGGAATTGTGGAGCTGGGATGTTCTGCAGGATGGAGGGACAGAAAACAGCTCTTGCGAAGGCCACCAAGCAAAGCCAGGCAGCACCACAGCTCAGTGGCTGCCAAAGTGCTGAGGAGAGCACAGTATTTAGAAGAAATCATTCAAAGTACATTCCTGGACTGTAAATTAACTGAAACTGCTCAGAAAAGCCCTGACATTGAAGGTCATGCAATTAAACACAGGGCTCTGATTTGCAATGACCAACAAAAAGTAAATGCATTATTAAAATGCATAGCAAATAGAATATAATACCAAAAATGGACAGATTCTGGCTGTACTGCGCCATTACATTAATTAACAGCTTTCCCCTATTGGTTTGCTCACTAAGATTCAAACATATTCATTCTTTGATGACCATTTGTACTCAGAAAACAGCAAATTCCTTCCCAGCCTTCTTTTGCTGGGAAGGGACGACAGCTGTTAATGAGAAAGGGAACAGAGAAGGAGCTAAACAGCGTAGCTCCCACACTCACAATGTGACTTTCTCAGTGGGGCCTTGAACTTCAGAGCAGCTTCAACTCATTTACAGAGGCCGGGAATGAAGGTGCCTTCCCTATGTGAAAATTAAATATTTTCATGCAGTGTTATGACTTTGCCCTGAAGCATTTGTGGCTCCATGTTTCATTGGCGTTTGTGGTCATTTTAGTCCACTGAGCTTAAATGTGCAATAAGGATGCCTGGATGTGGATAATTCTTCCTCCTTTCCCACTGCAATCAGGTTTTGTCCTTCATTATACCTTTCTGTGGAGTCTATTAGAACATAAATCTTTACAGAGTTCTTCAAGCTTTGACCTACATCTTGCATATATGGGAACTTTTCTCCCTAAATTGTCTTTTGGAGCACACCAGTTCATTAAAGTTTTGAACACTGAACCCTCACTCTTATTGCTTTATCACCCAGTTTATGTGCCAAATGTCAAAGCAGGCATCAGAAACTTGATTTATGAGGATATATAGAGAAATTGTGGTACATGCTTCTGACTGGGAGTCAGCTGGCAATTCCCCATCAGGATTTCCTCCTCAGCTCCCAGTGCCCAGAACAGCAGCGCAACAACAGCGCTGTCAACACTGAACGCACAAACAAATCATCATTCAGGACTAACAAAGCTTTGAGGCTTTTTTGTAATATCTTTGAATTTGTGTGCTTTCCAGTTTTAATCACATTTGACCATTTTGTGATTTTCTTTTTTTTTTTTCCAAATAAAAGTCAGCGCTGATTGTAAAAAAAAAAAAAAAAAAAAAAAAAAAAAAAAAAAAAAAAGGCTTAAAAAGTCAAGCAGTCTCCAAATGCCAGTGTGAGAAGTATTTTATACTTTTTGAAATACCAGAAAATTAGGGATGAAGCTGTAAGCTGGCAGTACTACACAGCACACAAGCATGGGCAAGGCATGTCAGGTTCCCCTACTGATTCACCATTTTATACCGAAGCGGAACTCTGTCCTGCTCACATGCCCGATCTCCCTCACCCCGCACAGCCGTAAAGTTTATTTCCATGGCTGCTTTCGCGTCCCCAGCGCACCCCCCGGCTCCCGCGGGCGTGGGCAGGGTGCAGTGCCCGCGGCCGCCCCCGGCCGGAGGGTGGAGCCGCGCCGCCGCCTCGCCCCGCTCCTCCCGCGGCGTGCGCGGCCTCGGCGCTACGCGAGCGCGGGGATCCGCCGCGGCCTGTGGGCCGCCATGGCCGGGGACGTGAAAACCAAGCTGTCCAAGAACCTGCTGCGCATGAAGGTGAGGGGGAAGGAGGGCAGGGCGTGCGGGGGGGCTGGAAGCGGCGGCCCGGGAGCGGCAGGGCCGTGCCGGTACCCATGGCGAGAGGGGCCCCGCGCTGTGGGTGGCTGTCCCCGGCTACACGCGGCCGTCCCGGAGCCCTGGTGCGGCATTCCCCTGCCCATCGCCGGCCACGCTGTGAACACACATGTGTTTATCCATCGTCCGCTCCCTCTCGGGGCTCGCTGGCTGCTCCCCCGGCAGGACACCGCTGCTGCCCACACCGAGCTGCTTGAAGGCGGCGGGCGGGCCCGGGGGTTACGAACTGCAGGGTTCGGTGAAGGAGAGCAGCTTCATGATTCCAGCTAAAGTCTGGCCTCAAGAGCCAGCTCCACCAGCGCAGCTTTTGGGAGTGCTTTCGTTCCACCTCGCTCCTCTGCAGCTGGGTTGCTTGTTGTGAATTTAAGTTAAAATATTGCAACAGCGCATTGAAATGAAAATATCAGTGCTGCTTGCTTTGCTTGGGGTGGGGCTTTTAGTATTGGGGGAAAAAACGTTTAGTGTTTGGTGTGTCCATTTTTATCCCCGTTTACATTGCTGGCTAAGGAAATCCCAGCCTGAATGGGGATTAATATCCAGTATTAACCAACTTTCCCAACTCATACATGCCAGGGATCTTAGCAACGTCCCGGTGTGCTTGGTACCCTTGGAATTGTGAATCTCCTGTCACCAGAGCGAAATTAATCTCTGCTCAGTAGCTAATGGACTCTGCTTCACACCATGTACTACAACTCCTAATTCAGTAGAGTACGTTCTTTGATTGATGGTCCTTTATTCCTGGAAAACAACCAGGAAAAGCTGAGTTCCTTTTTTTTAGTTTAATGTTAATATTCCAATTTTTTAACTGAATATGATGGGGCCTTTGTGGCTTCTTGCTTGTGGTGTTTTATTTAGCCTTTTTTTTTTCCCCCACGTATTTATATGTGCCTATATTTCACATTCTGGCTGAAAAGAGTTAGCTGTCTTAAGTTCAATTTTTCACATAAAGTGCACTCTGCTACAGTTGGATGATGGACTGTTTACCCTAATTAACAGACGCTGCTAAATCTAAAACTTGTGCACAGAAGGAACAAAATACATCTTGCCTTGCTCTCAAAAGGGAGTAGGTGTTGAAATGAGTCAGCCAGCAATGTGTGGCTCCCATAACCTGGATGGCAGCATCATTCTTTTTCCTTATTTTTGTAGAATACACTTTTAAAATGAAATTTTTCTTTCTGTTGTTTGCCAGTTTACTAACCCCCTGGAGATTTCAAAAGCAGGTTTTTAGGTTGTTTTTCTGTGGAAGGCCATGGAGAACCCGCCGTGTGAATATGCTGCCGTGGCATTTGCAGGTTCACAGTCCAGGCAGTAATAACCAGCTTTAAAGAGATCAGTAGGTTTTGAAAGGTCATACACAGATCTTGCATTTAGCACTTTGTTTCTGCAGAGCTTCCTGTTTACAAATGTTTTAATTAAGCCTTCAGCAGCTGCCTCTGCAGGTAGTGATCCAATGTGTTACCAGAATTCAGCAGGTGGGTGAAGTGGCACCCAGAGGTGGCATGTGGAAGGATCATTTGCAGTAGATACTGGGCCACATGGAGACAGACTTTTAGATCTTGCCCCATTTGATCCAGCCTGGGGAAACTCACCCAAACAACTCCTCAGTTACTGACTTACATGTTCTGTGCCTACCACAATGGGTATATTTTTAATTCATCAGTGCATGTTTACATTCAAGAGAAACCTGATCACATAATTTTTATCTAGGTTTTTCCTGTAGTAATCTTTAGGAACATAATCTTTAAAATGGAGTGTGAAATGATTATTTAATTGGGTTCTTGTAGCAGAATTTCTTGTGTTGAGATTTCTGACTGGCTAACCAATTTCTGTGAGCAATATGTTTTTCCACATGATAGATTCACTTATTTTCCTCAAGAAGATACTGTAATTTTAATTGGAAAGCTTTGACATATTCTGAATCAATTCAGAAAACAGGAGTCAATTTTCCTTTCATTAAAGATCTTGTACAGTGGATGCAAATAGAAATGGAAAATGAGACACTAGCTCTATTGGCTTGTACTTCTGAGTTTGGTTTGGTTGGGCATTTTGTAAAGACTGAAAAGATATGTGGGTTGTCTGTAATACATACATTGCACACCTATATCACTTACATATTTTTACAGGACTGTGTGTGAACTGTACTGTTAGGCTTGCCTCTGTTTGGGGGTTGGGTTGGTATAAATGTAGACCTCTGACAGCTGCAGTTATTCCAACACCAATTTCTGTAGATCCTCAGGGAGGTCCCAGCTTTCAGGGGTCTGGGACTATATGGATTATCACCATAAAATTTTGAAGAGTTCTGGTTTTTTCCCAGCATGTTTCATTAACATTGTTTAGACTTAATTGTCACTCAGTTCAGGCACCTGACTTGAGACAAATGGAAATTAAAATGCTGTTTCACAGGCCTCAGATCTGTAGTTCTGTGCTCTCAGCAGTTTTTTATAGGCTGTGACAGATGTCTTCTTCTGCTCCCAGCTGTTGAGAGGTTACTGTTCCTACCTGCCTGCTCCCATCCTCTGACAGAGGTCATCACCGAGGAAGCAAGTGACAGGAATGTCCTTGTATTAGGAGAAAACAGCAGTCTTGCCCTAAACTTCATTATTGGTCTCAGCTATTTTGGCAGACTGTTCCTGCAGTGAGTTAACAGGTGATTAAATACAGTGCTGGACCATACTTTCATGGATCAGTGAGAATTGAAGAGCTGGGAACATCTTCCTTTAGCACAGCTGGATACAGAGGACTTTTCTTCATAGTCTGGTTTCAAAGTCTTACATTTTTCCACTTCCAAAGGCAGGTTTGTGCCTTCAGAGCTATAAATGCAATGCAGTTCATTAAATCTGAGAAAAGAAGAGGATGGTTGAAAGTATAGATGTTTCAAAAAACGTCTAGTCTGATATGACCCACCTCTAACTCTGAGCTCCAGTGCTGTTTGTATGGGTGGAGTTGGTTCGTGATGTGCAGCAAAAACTTCATTACCTTCTGTCTGGCCTTTGCTGAAACATTAGAAAAACCTTAGTAAAATTAGGGAATTGTACAACTCCAGTCCATCCAAACTAGCCAGGACGGGTCTGTTTCTTTATATGTAAGTACAGGTGTGACTGCCTGTTGACTTTCAGTAGATAGCTGTGATCAGCAGCTGTTTTAATTTTCCATTGTCTATTGGTCCAAACTTTGACCAAACTCAGAGAAAAAAAAAATCACAAAAATCATTTACTTTGTATCAACTGCTAAACATTATGTAATAGATAATTGCCATTGTGTAATTACTGCATGTTCAGAAGATACTCATGATGCAGAAAACTGAAGCTGTGTGTTTGTGTTTTTCTTTATAGTTCATGCAAAGGGGTTTGGATTCACAAACTAAAAAACAACTAGAAGAGGAGGAAAAGAAGATAATTAGTGAAGAACACTGGTATCTTGATGTACCAGATCTAAAGGAAAAAGAGTAAGCTTGTAATCTTTTGTACTTCTTATCATTATTGGATTGTTTTGAAATGAAAATAGCATATTCATATTTTTTCCTGTAAGATAAGTATTATAAATAACCAGTTAACAGAAGCAAAAATAGTGACAGACTGGCATTACAGCTTTTTTTATTACTTATTTTTAGGGCTGTTCTTGAGGTTGCCTGGTGTAGTTTGACCTACTTTCAATTCTTGTGTGTGTTGTTTTCTTTCACTCACACATTCTTCTAGATGAATGTAATTAGTTTCTTTCAGTCAGGATCCAATTCATTCATTGCTGCTTTTCCCCCTTCATTTGAAAAAGGAAGTTTGAACCCTTGTGTTAGTAAATTCAGCTCCATTCACATGGTTAAGTCAATTCAGGACAGTTCTGTCCTCTTGTGTCCAGCTCGCTTCAAATCCTGGTTTTGAAACAGGAGAGATAATGGCAAAAATAAAGGAGGGCTTAACTAATAAGGAAAAAAGTGTCCTGCTCTTTAGAAAGGTGCTTTAAATAGCAGGAGAACTACTTTTGAAATTGCTTGGGTTTCATCCTTTCAAAAGTGGAAAAAAATTCCACTGAGGCAGAACATACATACTTTTGAAAAATCTGGGACCCAAGGAATTAACTGTAGTTGAATAAAGCCATTGATAAACTCTTTTCCATTACTCTTGGTGGATATGACAGAAAGGTATTTGAGCTTCTGTTGCAGCAAGGAGTGTTCAAGCTGGACATTGGGAGAACTTTTGTAACAATAAAGCTATTGAAGCTCTGGACTAGATTGCCTGAGGAGACACTGGATTCTTCATCATGGGAAGTCTTTTGAGGACAGGTTAGCTGGACCTCTGCTGTTCATGGCACACGTGTAACTGATTCTGCCTTGAGGCAGGACAATGAGCCCAATCTGTTCAGCCTGAATTCTGTGATCATGAGAGTTTGATTTACATGGGAGATGAAGAGGATGAGGAAACCGGTACATATGTGTTAGGAAAAGGGTGGAACAATCCACGGAAGTACTTTTATCTGACACGTGTATTGTGAATGCCTCAGGGTCATGTTTCTTTTCTCACTTCGTGCTCATTAAAAGAGGAAAAAAAAGGAGGGAGAAGGGGGAAATCTGTCTGCTGAACAGAGAGAGACACAGTGTTTTATACCCTGACAGACTCAACTAATGCCTGGTCTAACAGGACAATGAAAAATTAATTAGAAGCTTTTGCTGGTATAGTAGTGCCACCTGGGGAGTGATATTTATGTGGTGTTTTTATTCTGGCAAAAGTATTAATGTAGGCAGAACCATACAGCAAAGAGTGCTTTTTGTCAGGAGAGTTAATTTTGCTTGTGGAACTGGCACAGCTTTACTGGCAAAAAGGATTCCTTTGCACTCCAAGCTCCTTGTACTGATAGATTTATCAGAGCAATTAAGCAGAAAGTAGCTGATGGTTTAAAATACATTGTGGCTTTGTTTATTTGTGTGTGGGGAAGACAGCATGTCCTTTTCGCATTTGTTTAATTTGATTATTTTAAAGTGCCTGGTTTGACAAAATGCTGGGTTTGGGGTTTCATGCAGGAGCTGTATAATAGAAGAGAGAAGCTTTCTGCGATGTGAGGATCTCGTTTATGGCAGAATGTCCTTCAAAGGATTCAATCCAGAAATTGAGGTACCATTTCAGTGCCCTGGTTTGAGGTTGTCTTACATTAGGATTGAAGCCCTTGGAGATGGGGATTTGTGTGTTCACACTGCAGCCTTAGCACCTTCCATAAATCCTCCCATGTCCAAAAACTCCATCATTCAACCCTAAACTGATCAATGCAGCATCTGGTAGACAGAATCTTTTTCCTTCCCTGAAGTGAGGAAACCATCCCACATGCTGCTTATTAAAACAAGAGCTCACTTCTCCTCCTGAGATAGAATGCAGAGTCCAACCTACAAACGTTCAACCCTATTTATTCAACACTTACTTGTGTAAGGGCTTAGAGTTCAAAAGTAAAAATGCTGGGCAAGAGAGTCTTTAATTTCCTTCTGGAACGATTCATGCTGATAGAAGTACACAGGGACAGTAATAAAAAAGGTTACCACTGAACAGAAGCAGGAGGATGAAGGTGTAAAGACTAAGAGATTTGCAGAAGGCTGTGTAAGGTAATTCTCTAGGGGATTCTTTTAGTTACTTTGAGCTTGCTGTCCCTGTGACTCAGCATATGATTGCTTTGTGGCTTTTACTGTAAATCCTTGAAGATATTCTTTCTTCTTAACAAAACCATTTCAAGGTCTCTGTGCTAACATTGCAATGAAAAATTAATTATGATCTAACTCTTGGTCTCCTGGAGATGTTTGGAGTGCCCTTTAGGATGTTTGAAAACACTATCTCTCTGTTGCCTTTTCTTTATGAGTTTTCATAACGATGAGCTCTAGCCTAACCAGGAACAGAAAATAATCACTGAATTTAATCCTTACCTCTTACGCTCTTCTACCAATGAATTTCAGCACTGTTGCTGTTATGTCATGGTTATATGTTTTAGCTGTTTCTCACTTCATTTTCAGAAGTTAATGATCCAAATGAACTCAAAGTGCAAGGAAGAAGAAATAGAAGAGGATGATAAAATGGAGGCTGATGTGTCAGATGAAGAAATGGCCAGAAGGTAAGTTAGATTTTATGACATAATCAGTACTAGCTAGGAATATGATATATTACTGTACTAGTGTGGGGAAATAAAACACAAAAAGGAAACAAACAAAATGAAAAAATCCCACAATAGATATGGAACTGTACCAGATTGATTTTCCAGGAATGCTGGTGTATATTCACTTGAATCTCCACCACATTGAGGGTAAAATAACTTGTAGGGATTTTCTGCCCTTTGATATCCAGGTATTCCATGCTAATTCCCTCCTTGTTACCAGTTGCTAACAAATTGAAACTATCAGAGTGAATAATAATGAAATAAGTCATGTAGTACTTGTGCTTCTCCAAATGACCAGGTTTTTACACCACTTAAATTGTTGATTAGGTTGAGGATATGCTCCATGATTTTTCCTCTGATTTTAGTAAAAGGTGTAATTTTTTTTATTCTCTCTACAGATACGAAACGCTAGTGGGAACAATAGGGAAGAAATTTTTGAGAAAAAGGGACCAACGTGTACTCAAGGATGATGATGAAGATGAAGATGATGAAGTTGAAGAGGGGAAGAGTAACACAAGACCTAGTAAAAGAGCTAAGAAAATGTTCTTAAAACCTCAGGATTAATGTCAACTGCACAAGTGGAGCTTGTTACCTAATGCCTGCCAAACAGAGTACCAAGAACTGGAGATTGTTTAGAGTTTTTGCTATTTAATGTAAAGGGTGGATTTGTAAGTCTGTTCTATTCTCATTGAAATTTCTACCATCCACAGGACAGACACTTTCTAAAGTGGATGTTTATATAATGGATGTTGTACATCCTTTCCTCTCTCAGCAGCTTTTCATGAGTGGGGCATTCATCCCATCAGTCTCTTTAAATATTCTGCATAGTTAAATTGAGTGTTGCATGCAATCAAAAGCAACATTATTTACAATTTAGGATAACATCTGAAAGAAGTATTTGGAGTAAAGATGAGCTGTGTCCAATTCAGTAAGGCAGTTCAGCTTTCACTGCTTGCTTTATTATGAAAATGAAACCTGTGCTCTCTTCAAATTAAAAAAACACAGCAGAAGCATGCTTGGTTTGGGGCCTTTTTTTACTGTACTAAAAATGAGATGGGAGAAGAACAGAGAGATGAAATCCACTTTATTGAATTTTATTTTTTATAAAGTTTATTTAAAAATAGAGGATTTTGTAGTGCAACTTTTTTTTACACAACAAGCCAAATATTGGGCAATGTTTACAGTTTGACATCTGAGCAGATTATGAGTCTTAGTTTCTGCCTTCCAAGAGAAGTTTGCTAATTTTGCCTCTTTTTCAGTAAAAAAAAATTCCAATCTTACAATTATGTAAGTCTTGTCATAAAAGCATAATAACAGTTTCAGAAACATACTTGAAGGCTGAATAAAAAACCGTGGGGTTTTGTGTTAATGATTGTGGATTAGCTTATTTAATGAAAAAAATTACACTTAATACAGTCTGATGCAAGGAGTGATCCTGTTTTGTGGTGGCCACAGATGTCTCCCAACATTAGCTGATTTATTTAGCATGTGATGAAGCCATCTGAAGTAGTATTAGGACAGAAAGACCATTCTCCTTGGTCAGTTGGTGCTGTGGCCCTGTTGAAAAATGTCAGTGTGGTCTTGTCTAAAATCATAGCAGTTCTCTGTGTATGGCCCTTCAACAAGAAATACTGCTATTGCTACATTTCCTCAGGATGTCCAAGCCACTCATCCTTAACCCTGGCTCTCTGGAGAAAGATCAGTTTGTTAATTGAAGCGAGGAGTGGCCATTCTGCCATGGGCATGAGGCTTTTTTTGGTCTTTTTTTAACAGCTCAGTGAAGCAAGACGTGGAACTCAATTATTTAAAGAAGGATGCACTGTGTCTGCTGTATTTTGCATGTGATATATGAACTATGATCCATGTATCAGGAGTACCTAATTAGATATTCAAGATGGATCACACATGGAAAGAGAAATATACTTTTAACCTAGTAAGGGGACTTCATGCAGGTGGAAAGGCTGTGATTCATGATCTGAGATAGTTTTTCAGAGCTAATTAAATGCTACTGGTTCAATTACTTAAAACCTGATCATATATTACTGCTAGCTGAAAAGGAGTTAATGATGGCAAGACATTTTTCTTCCCATGGAAGATGTGACCTGAGCTATGAAATGATTTATTGTTGGTCATCACAAAAAAAACTTGGAATATATCCCATTATTCTTTCTTGCTTATTAGTAGGAAAATGAATCCTTTCTCTCTGAATGCATTTCTTGAATAGAGAGTGAATTTCTGCATAGCTGTGCTGAATGGTTGAGGGACAAAATGTGTTCTGGTGAATCAGCAGCAGCCAGAAGATGTCACTGCAATTGCATGTCCTGGGAGACCGTGAGTTGGGCAAGTTTCCAGTGGTGCCATGTAAAGAAGCTTTCGGGTTATTTTGATGACAGCAGTGGCTGAGATGAGTTCTATGTGGAGTCTTCATTTTTCATGGTTCTGCAGAGAACTCTCCTGCATTGCAGGGTTCTGTTCAGTCCAGTGGGGGTAATTGTCATCAAAGGGCATTCTGCCTCTTTAATTTCATGCCATTTCCTGAGGGGTGGCTGGATATGCAAGTGGAATGGTGAATGGATAAGCACATGAGAAGCTAAAGAGCTTCCTAGAACATCCACAAATTGGGACACAGGAAGGTTGGTTCTGTTTCCTAAACATGCCCAACACCAACTGTGAAGAAAAGGTAGGTTTTTAATGTCTTTAAATCTGGGAGCTTTGCTGTTCTCATTCAGCTGGTGGCTCAGTGCTACAGTAAGACCAGCTACTTATTTTTAGCACAATCTTTTATTCATAGGGCATTTGCAAAATGTGCTTTTTAAAGCACCATCCATTGTGTATTATTGTGAGCAAGACAAAACCAAAACTCAGCCCTGTGTGACTTTTGAAATGTACTTAAAGTAAAGTTGGAGGCAGACATGGTGGGATCTTCTGAAATACCTGTCTGCATTTCCAATGGTATAAATACATGGGTGGATGGATGGATTTAAATCTGATTCGAGCTTCCTACCTGTGGTAGAAACATTCTGCTGTATAAAATCTGTGCTTGAACTGCTCTTGACAGAGGTGTAAGCATAGAAGTGAAATATTCATAAAGCAAACCTGCATTGATTCAGGCTTTCTTGGCTCAGACACAGACTCCAGTACATTTTATGTACAAGCTCCTAAGCTGTAGGACTTTCCCACATGGTCATGTTTCTAAATGAAAAGTGTTTCTTCTTTGAAAACAGAAGCAAGCTGGGTAAGTGGTGTTTTTATTACAGAAAATGGCTACCTGGAAAATCAAACTGCTAAAGTGTTACCAGACACCAGAAGTGTTTGTGCCTGTGGTCCTGAGGTGCCTGAAGTGTGGTTGTAGGTGGTGCTCACAGACAGCTCACGTATCACTGTCCCTTGTCATGAAAAGTTTGATCCCCCCCTTTGGCAGCCTAGCGTTGTTTATTTTGTAATAACTGCTGGGCTTGAAAATGTGGAAGTATTGAACAACTTTCGTCTTTCTTGCTGATGTTTCTCTTTTACTTCTATTCTGCTTAGTATTGGATCTTAAAAAGTCCAGGACCAGAGTCCAACTGAAGTGAGCCATCCAGTGTGAATTTAGTAATGCTTGAGCTGATTAAACTTTGGTTCTTGGGGAGGGACAGGATGTTCAGTGGTGCCATGGAGTTTGAACCGTGTTTCTTGTGCTCTGTGTCTAGTTCTCTAATGAGACACTCCATTATGCAATGCTGCAACCACGGGTGGCTGTTGTTGCCATTGGGCATTTCCTGTGTGTGTAATGGGCAGCTGGGCTGGGATTCTGGGACTTCATCCAGCATTCAGACTTTAAGAGAAATTGTCTTGTCTTTCTCTTGATTGGAATACCATGCTTTTAAATTGTATTTGGAATTAGATGAGTCTAGGGGCGGAGGGGGGCGGTTTCTCGGCGTTTGTTTTGCTTCATTTGAACAACAGTCCACAACTAAAACTGCAAAATCACTTAGGCTCTCATTAAAACTTTCTGTGAGAGTGCTGATAAAGCATCGTGGTAGGGAAGGATGGCAGACATCCCACAGTTCCCTACCGCATGTCAATTCAAGTTTCTGTGAGAGCTGATGCTTTAAGGACTTGGTGCTTTGTTTTAGGCTGGTAGAACATCAGCTTCTACAATACTGCCTTGCTAATGGAACCCCAGCATGGGGCTTCAGGGTTTGTTTGGTTTTGTTTGGTTTTACACCATTCTCATCTCAAACGTCTGAGGCATTTTGGGCCTGGCATTCACACCTCAATAACCTGCTTTCATCAGCTTTTGGGGAGCTTAGTTAAACTGTGAAACTGTTCCTTAGCTGCATGTGTTGACATTTCTTTGTGTGATTTCATGTTTCTCAGTGAGGACCTGCTTATATTTGTCACATCAAGATGAAAAATCCCTCTTAGAGAGTGGTTATTAACAGATGGGAGTCAGGGGGGTGGTTGGAGCCTCAGTCACCAGCAGAGCTGTAGATCTTTGGTAAAAAACGAACAGTAGAAGGGGTAGCTGGGTGAGTCCCATCACTGCAGGCCCAGTGAAATGCTGACAGGAGCCCATGACTGCCCAAGAAACCCTTGCATACCAAAATCCATGCAATTACCTGGGAGCAACAGCAGGAAAACCTCTAGGGAAGCTGGGAGGCAAAATAACCACTGTTAATGGCTGTCCTCAAAACATGAAAACAACTGTGGTTGATAGCACAGAGAAATGTGGTTTGGTGAGCTGGGTAAATAAGAATCCCATCAGATAGAATAGACTCCTGGGCCTCCTCTTCAGTGATCATCTTCCTCAGCTTGCAACCTCTTCATCCAGGTACCTGTAGGAACTCACCATCTCCAGCACCACTGCTGCATTTGTTCAATATTGGCCTGTTTAGTTCAAGAAGTGACAGGTAAGAGGTTCCAAGGAACAGGTAACAAGTGACTGGATGACAGGAAATGGCCTCCAATTATGCCAGGGAAGGTTTGAATTAGATACTAGGAAAGATTTCTCACAGGGTTGGAAAGGACTGGAAGAGTGCCAGGGGTGGTGGTGGAGTCACCGCCCCTGGAAGTGGCACCTGAGGACAGAGATGAATGGTGAACATGGTTGTTATGTTGGGTTGATGGTTGAACTCGATGATCTTAAGGGCCTTTTCCAATCTCAGTGATCCCATGATCCTAAGAAGTTTGAGGTGGGAAGGGTTGGCCAGCAGATCAGCAGCATGAATGAAGAGCCCTGACTGGGCAGATGGTGTGTGCAGGATGGCTCCTGCAAGCTGGGAGCAGCTGTACCTAAAACAACTCATAATGTCTTTATTTTCCTTTTATTTATTTTCAGGTATACACTTACAGCATTTGTGAGATTAATGATCAGATGATGTCTTTGAGCAAAACGACTATTCAGTGGGAGGGATCAATATTTGATTAAGACTTACTACAGACTGGTAGAAAGTGTTTTTCAGTGTTTCTGCTAATTTTTGATGCATTTAAGAATGTTTCCCCTTTCTTGGTGGTTTCCTTGGTTGAGCTTTTTGCAGAGAAACATGGTAGGAGGAACAACATTTTCTGAAAAATGGGGAAATGTGATTGTGGAAAAAGATTTCCTTTAGATTTGGCTGGCTCCTTGGGTTGCTTTGATACAGATGAACAAACACTAATGGCATTAAAGCTCCTGTGCTAAGAGGTACCCATTCAGAACAGCCATATGGACAGTCATGTTTGCAGGACAAAATTAAGGGTGTAGTGGGCTTAGCTTCATATACAAATATAATGGAGTCCTAAAAGTACAGAATTTCCACCCCTTTTGGGACAAAAGTAAATCTAAGCCAGCTGTGACATTTAAGTACCAGTCACAGTTTATAGGATGATTACATCTCAGAAACAAAGCTTAGTAGTTATCTCCTTAGAGCCCATCAGCCACAATAACTCTGCAATATATAGAATTTTCATCACCAGAAGAATAGCTACATACCAAAAATTACTTGGGGCAGTTTACTGCAGTAATGGCCGGAGGGATGCACATGATGATGATTTTCATTTTGTACTATGGTTTGTCTAAGGATGATGGTGAAAGAATTATGCCTCTTAATGCTCCTTTCCAAGATGACAATGTTTTACTCATATTAAAGGTAGAGGAATGAGATGAGCTGTGAGTAGTTGGATCTTGTAAAAAATGAAGTTTTAAATGTGTTCTTCATTGTCTAAATGCTCACAGATGACTTGTCTCCCTATAATAACCTTAGAAAATGTGTTGGCAGCATATCACAATTAATAATCCATACTCATGTGCTACAGGCAGTCCAAAATTCCCCAGACATATTTCTTACCCAAGCTTATAACCAGATTCAAATCAAATCCTACATTTGTGCCAAAAATTGAATGGCAGTCATCTCCCAGCAAATAATTTTACCTAACTGACTCAAGAGTCTTAAATTTCTGATTTTTCCCAAAGTGAAATTCACATTAATCTCATATAAATGTATATCTCCTTCAGTCACCTGCAAAAGAATCCCATAACCTTGCAGTAGGGTTTGCACTGACAGTGGAAGGTGCTGTATACACATACCATTATTGTCGGTTTTCCTGGCCACCTAGATTGTGTAAGATCCTTTAACATTAATGGGGACAAGTTTTCTCTCTAGGGTGATGTTGAACTTCTCTTTGAGGGTTTTTTCCACCTCTTCATCTTCAAGAGTTACAAATTCCACCAGATCCATGTTTTCCTTGTAGTTGTACGTGGTCTCAGTGAGCGTCCACCCAATTAGCGCTCGGAATCCATCGGTGGTCTGGAGGGTGCAGATGGACTTCTTTGTGAAGAGGGAATCTGGAGATGTCTGGAGGTATGTGCACTGGAAACGGAAATCTTCCACTGTCCGTGGCTCGAGGCTGAACATATAAACTTTCCTACACTCCTTTTTCTCCAGCAGATCGGAGTTGGAGAAGCTCTGATTGGGGATGTATTGTTTCCGTCTCATCTTCTCCAGGTACCACACACCGTTTTTTTCCGTGAAGCGAAAGACGCCGGGAGCCTGGGGCTGGTCCTTTCCTGACACGAGCTCCATGGGCTGCCACATCTGGTAGGACACCCCGAAGCCTCCATCAACGATGTAGGCTTTGCCATCGATGACGACCTTCACCACGAGGTGGGTCATGAGGGTGGCATAGGCGTTCTGGTGGGGGTTGAACACGTAGGCTCCCAGGAAGCTGGTGTCATACCCCAGCCCCTTCAGCACCCAACCCAGCAGCTGGTTGTTTTCCATGCACCAGCCACCCCTCTTCCTCCTCACAATCTTGTTGTAAACGTGCTCCAACTCCAAAGTAATTTTCTCCCCGCAGTGGATGCTGAGGTTTTCGAAGGGAACGGCACGGATGTGGTGCTGGAATATATTGGTTAAGGTTTCCAAGTCTTGTTTTTCAGTGGAGCCTTTATAGCCAGTTCTTGCAAAATACTCTTCAAGGTTCATCTCACCTGTAAAGGAAGGAATTGTGTTTTGGTTTCTTTACATCAGTGATTCATGATGCTGTGAAAAGCTGCCCTGGCTCTGCCAGCAAAGATTCTTTAATCTACTGAACCTCATCAGAACAGCTTTTAAAGGAAACAAGTATTCCTATCAAATGGTTCCCTGAGAAAAGAGCAGTGCACGTGAGGGTTTGCTTTTGTCTTAGAGTCATCCCTCTGGCAAACAGCTGATGCCATTTCAGTTTCATAGGAGGCAGCTGCGAGATGGGGATTTGCTGTATCTGCATTTTAACAGCAGGGTT
Organism: Brachypodius melanocephalos; assembly: GCA_013398615.1. Taxonomy (NCBI): domain Eukaryota; kingdom Metazoa; phylum Chordata; class Aves; order Passeriformes; family Pycnonotidae; genus Brachypodius; species Brachypodius melanocephalos. The sequence goes on from VZSR01000393.1 coordinate 4,017,276, forward strand.
AAGAAGAAATGTAAGATCATGCTGGGGAGTGTGTACAAGAGTTCATGAGAAATGGTCTAAAGCCACTCTTCAGTGACAGGACTGTCACTGGGGGAGGCAGTGTCATCTGCCAGTGGGAGGGAGGACGGTCTGAGCCAGGATTCACATGTTCTTTTCATGAGTCTGCCACTGATGGACGTGACAGTAAATGAATTTCTTGTTCAGTACACGTTGCTCTCCCACCGCTTACAAAAAGTTAACATGAAAAGTAAAGTGACAAGCTTTATTCAGATAATTATAACTGAAAAACTCTGACTTTTGTCAGACCACTGAGTCTTGTGTCTGCTCTGAGTGTTGTAGAAACTCATTTTGGTGTTGGGAGTAATGGATCCGAATGGAGGTGAGTGGCCTAAAAGACAAGGAGCACATCTCCATTTCCTCCTGTGCCCTTTGTCTCACAGGCCACCCTGAAAATGAACAGGGGCTGCTTTACTCTCTCTGGTCCTGAGCTTTCTCAAAACTCACCAACCCTTAAACTCAGCAGTGAACCGTTGAATGTTTACTGCAAACTAGACTTTCTCAAGATGATTCTCAGTGGCAGATTCGTGCTGTGCATATTCATGCTGTAGAGGCAGCTGTCCCAAGTGAATGGAGAGCACCAGCAAAAACTACAGGTTACCTGCTGCAGAGAGGAATTTAGCTTCCAGTGATATCTAAGTGTGTTGTTGGAGGATATGTTCAATGTAATATTTGTTTAGTGTAACATAAAAGCCATGGCACATTCAATTTGCAGGATCTGAGTATATCTGACTGTGAATGCTAAATAGATCACACCAGTATAAAGCTGGTTCTCAAGTTTGTATTATTTGTAATTTCTTTCTGCAACTCCATAGTATGCTTGATCAGCATTAGATCTGGACTGCAGGAGATGAAAGCCACTGTTCTTTTGAAATGTGAGCAGACCAGATGAAAAGGCAGGTACTGAAAAGGTCGTCCCACAAATGTGGCTATGGTTTATGCAGAGAAAAACATCAGCAGAAGAATTTTAAAGGTGCAAATGAAGGTGTTCATACAAAACTATTCCTTACCAGGACTACACACAGTATCAGCAATTCCACTGTTGAAAATATGTTATTTGTCTAATACATCAGCACATAGACTTTCTGGATTGCACAATTCAGAGTCTGTAATTTTTTAAAGTTGCTTTTTAAAGAGCTATAATTTTATTCCCTTAAAGCAGAATCTATTGATTATTAGACAGAACTTTTGCTGCTTTTGCACTTGTGATACTTTTAAACAAATTTAAGTGTTTAAAGGCACAACTTCCAATAAGAAGTTGCAGTTCTAAATTCATATCTACTATTGTACCTAAACAAAAGAATCTATTTTATAGTGAAGTGAAGCTTCTCCTGAAGAGTGAAAGGTAGAATTGAAATTGCACATCAGTGTTTTGCCCTCTTTAAGAGCCCGTGTTTAATAGGTGATATTTTAGCTCTATATCCACTCATTTTTAGAACATTTTTCCTAAAGCATGTTGCCTACGTTATTGTCCATGACCTTTACCATCATAAAGAAACCAGGTTTTTTGTATCTTTCTTTGGAGGGGTTTTTTAAGAAAAAAAAACTTACCTCTTATGAGATCCCTTTTATTTATTGAGGTATTCAGTTTCTGGGTGGTTTATTACAGGGGCAGCAGTCAGTGAAGGCAGGAGTGGATACAGATCGTGAGAGTTGTCTTTCTAGGCTCTGCTGGCCCTAGCTCCTGAATCTTAAATTCCAAGAAAGGGCAGAGTCCATCCGAAATGAATTCACATTTTTGGACTTCGCTGATCCGTGAGCAAATTAAACTTTGTTTCTTCTCTATTAGTAGAGGTTTATGCTTTCCTCTAGTTAAGACGAGAAAGAACTCGTTTTCCACACTAAATAATTACAGTAGGCTGTTGCACATGGCATTGTAACTTTTTTAAAATTAAATACTGTTGTTTTGAAAACCAGCACTTTGCAGTGGAGGATGTTCATCTGTGCCCTGATGGGTGCACTGAGGTGCCAGGGTGTTGCAGGCTGTGTGTCCCTGAGCTCCATGCATGCACAAATGACCCTTCTTTGCCCACACTGGAATTTTTTCAATCTGTTCAACTCCTCAGCTGCAACAGGGAGTTACTGTGGAGCTGCCACACCTAATGAATGCCATGGCAAATACTGCTTGGCATTTCTGCTCTAAAACTTGGCCTCCTGCATCGTCAAAGCGTTGCAGTGCTGTTTATTTAATTCTCCCCCAGTCAAGCCTGTCTCCATTTCATTTGATGGAGGTGGAATATCAGGGGAGGCCTCTTTGGGAAAGGCAAAGAGCACATTAGACTGCACCTGGGAAAACACCTGAGTTTTAGGCCCATCAGGTGCCCTGTGGGTCTGTGGTTGACTAAAACAGGCATCAAAGGCTGATGATTTTCCTTGGCTGATGTTCTTCTGTCACCCTCCTTCGTGGCACACCCTGTACAGTGCCACAGGTATCCTCGGGTAAAAGGCTTCTGTGTTATGGATGTCACACTGGTGGCATGTCCTCACTTCCCAGGACTTTCTTTTGCATCCACACTTTTTAAAGTAGCTTTTGTGCAGAATAATGTTTGTAATAAATACGAAGACTTTTATCTATAATACTGTCATGTCCTCTTGACATCAAATGAAGGCTTGGTCCCAAAAGTTTAGATTATGGTTTGATCTTCTTTTTCCAATTTTGATACCAAAAGCCTGACTTTTAAGAACTGTTGAATCATCTCATCTTCTACAGATTTTATTATTATTACAGAGGCACAGATAAATAGAAAAAGTGGGTACTCAAAATCAGAGAGATTTTGGGGGGTTTAGGTACCCTTGGATAAATGTCTTCCTTTAAATCAATTTCTGAAAAGGGAACAGGACTCAAGTCTTTCAACTTTTCATAATCTAATCAACACCTAATGTTGGCTTGTTCTGAGAAAATCTTAACCATTCTTTTTTCTACAAAGTCTTTAAAAGGCAAATTCAGCTCAACTTTAAGACTGTTAAGGGAAGTGAATAATTTGTAAAAGTCACTGAGAAGATTGGAAATAATGCCAGAAAAGCTTAGAGGTCTTCTGTGTAAAACGGTAAACACAACCTCTCCTTCTGCATCATTTCGGTCTCATTTGCCACAAAATATATCTGCAATAAAATGAGTTTTTGAGAAGGTGAACAAAAAGTTAAGGAGTCAAAAAACAATTTCCATATGAGCAGAACAGAGCTAGTAAGATGTCTTGGTTTCTAAAGAAGGAGAGGTTTAATAAAAAATATGCAATCGATATATGCAGTTAATTTGCTATGTACTAGAATTTACCAAGCTTGGTGACTGGGCTCGAATTAAAAATGAGATTATTGTAATTAATGTTAATTTTAGAATTTTTCTCTTGGCTATTTAAAGATCCATCTAGCACAGTGTTACAGTTAGATCTTATCCACTAAATTAGGTGGCAAGCCACGAATGTTTACTGGCACAAGTTTGTTCTCCAGTACTATATTGAATTTATCTTTCAGTGTCTTCTCAACCTCTTCATCTGTAAGCGTTGTGATGTTCACCAGGTCCATGTCCTCTGTGTAGTTGTACTTCATCTCAGTGAGGGTCCATCCAACCAAGGCAAGGACCCCACTGGTGGTTTGGAGACTGCAGATTGACTTCTTCTGAAGGATGTTGTCTGGAGACACTTGGAGGTACGCATTTAGCTCCTTGAAGTCATCTATATGCTGTGGCTCGAGAGTAAATCTATATATTTTTCGGATATTCCCCAGGTCTGGAGTATCAGGGAAGGCATTATTACTGTTCTCAGGAATATAATGCTTCCTTTTGACTTTCTCCAAGTACCAGGTGCCATTGTCTTCCATGAAGCGGAAAATGCCAGGGCCCTGGGGTTGATCCTTCCCAGAAATCAGCATCAGTGGCTGCCACATCTGGTAGGCACCACCAAAGCCAGCATCCACTATGTAGGGATCTCCCTTGATCACCACCTTCAGCAGGATATGATTTATCTCAGCAGTGTATCCCTTCTCTGCTGGTTCATAGCTGTTTGCACCGAGCACACAGACGTCGTACCCTAATTCCTGCAAGGCCCAGAAGAGGAGGTGGTTGGTTTCCAGGCACCACCCACCGCGTTTCTTTCTCACAATCTTGTCGTAAGTAGACTGCAAATCCAGCTCGATGGCCTCCCCGCAGTGCATGCTGAGGTTCTCAAAGGGAATGGTCTGGATGTGGTGCTCCAAGATGGCTGTCAGGGTTTGCAAGTCTGCATCCTTATGGGGCTTGTTGAAAGATATCCTTCCAAAATACTCCTGAATGTTCATTTTGCCTGTGTGAGCAGAAAAGCAGCCAGTTACTGCAGTGCAGCTGTCAAGGGGTTCGCTCCTGTTTCTGTAGCACAGGTTAACCAGCCTACAAATGTGGTCTGGGCCCTTTTATTGAGGGTCTAAAAGAATTTTAAGTATTTCTTTAAAAAGAGACAAAGACAGGAACAGGTGGCAATAATGCTTTCCCTCTCTTAGGGGCTGCCTTCAAACCAGGTGTTTTTCCCATGGGAAGACACAGCACATGCCATAACAGAATTCCTGGCCACAGAGGAGGATCCCACATGACAAAAGTTTCCAAAAAATCAAGAAACAACAGGTTTGCAGAAAAGCTGCCCACACCATACCAGCATCAAAGTCACAACAAGATCTTACTGTTTCTTTTACTGTACCAATTCTTTCAAGGTAAGCAATTCTTTCTTTATCCCACAGGTAATTTAACTGGAAAGTGTTGCATTCGTGGATTCAGTTAACTGAGATTAACATCTCAGTGTGTCACCATTTCAGACAGGTTTCCATCTGAAGTAGATCGTTGGTTTCTTAATCTCTTAAATTTCCCTGGGGAGTTTAGACAGGGCTTTGGCTGTGAAAGAAAGGGGCTTTAATTTTTCTGACCTAAGGATGAAAGGAATTGATCTGAAAGTACATACAAGGCATATTCATAATCTTTTTGTTTCTTTGACCATCTTTTAGAAACTAAAGGCTTTAGTCTCAGATCAAATTATTGGAAATATTTTTTGTCTTTGTATCTCTGATCTCCTTTCATTAGCAGAAAGACATTGTCATTGGCACTGGTTGTGTGTCAAGGAACAAAAGGTTCTCTGTAAGACTTCTAATTCGGTGACCTATCTTCTCTCTGCAAGGATTTCTTGTGCCTTTAGTTTAGATTTAATGTGGCTTTTTTCCATGCAAGGATATTTGTTGTTCAGAATCTGTTAAGGGCTGTGTTAATTTTCAGAAAGTCTGAGGATTTCTTGCTTCCTTCAACTGTATGAATGTTCCCTGGGAGGATTTTCCAAAAATCCTTTGATGTGGATGAGACAGGAGAAGCTCCCTTCCACTGAATATTCTCAGCTTTGGTCCAACTGTTTCCCCCGAGCAGTTTGACCCCATGTCCATGCCAGAAGCTTGTGAAAATCCCACCTCAAATCCATGGGTGGAAGTGCCCTCACCCCAGCAGATGAGCACATCCCATGGCCTAATCTCTAGACTTTAACCCCAGTCTTGATGCCAACAGCACAACTCACAACTCATGACTTGGTTGTATTGATCCTGATCTGCATTAGTACCAACATTCAGACTGGCTAATGCAAATCCACAGGAAAATGTGATAGAATAGAGGATTATCCCAATAAGGGAATAAGAAATAAACATTTTCACTTCAAAAGGACCCAAAGAGTCTACATGAAAAAGCAGTAATGTCTCTTTGATACTGCATTTTATGATTTTTTTCCTATCCCTTTTTTAGGACAAGGGCACTCATCTCTGGCAGGATCTCCTTGGAAACACTTGTAGAAAGTCATTTCTTTCCCAACACACAGCACACGTGCTCACTGGCAGGCTCATCCTGTGGTCCTCTGCCTCATTTTTCTTTCTATTCCCACTTTCAGCAATTTTACATAGGAAGATAAAAACATCTTTACCCCATGAGGGTGTTGAGCTGAACCTCTGTGACCAGCAGGAGTCCAGAGGAGTGCAGAGCCTGGTGGGTCTGACATGCTTGGAATTTGCCTTCCAGCAAAACCAGACCAGCCCCTGCCCTGGGTCACAGCAGAAGGCCTGATGCCCTCCCTATAACCCAAATCCTGGGTTTGGGTGTCCCCATTACATGGGGAATGCACAGGAAAACCCAGCTCCCCTCATCCAGCCATGGAGAGCCCCCATGAGCCTCGGATATAAAATATATTGGGAGAGCATTTTGGGAAATTCCCGGCCCATGCCTCAGTTTCCTCAGCTGCCCCTTCTCTGCCCTCATCAATTTAAAGCCTGCTTCAAAGACAGCCTTATAGGGGCTGACAGAATGTGCTCTGATCTCAATGAATACTTAAAGAGGTTTAAGGATAATAAAGCTGCACTACAACATCTCTGACATTAGGGAGCATCCACATAAATCAGCGTTTACTCCCTCGCCTTCCTGGAGGCAGATTTTTCCTTGGCACAGCCATTCCTGCTGTGTGAGCCTGATGAGGCTGCAGCAGTTCCCAGGGTGGACAGCTTGTGTTCCAAAACTGAGTTGCCAAATATCCCGAGCCTCAGAAGCCTTGTTTGCTTCTGCCTCTCCCTGCAGCTTTCCTGCAGCTCCGTGGGCAGTGAGATTCTGATGTTAGTTCTGCCTGTCTGCACATGTCCCTCAGGATCCCGGGGTCTTTTTGTAATTAGCCTGAATATTAGGATCGGTTCTTCTCTGCTATAAATCATGAGGGACTTCCAAGGCTGGATCCTCTTGCACAAGCCTACACTGTTTGTTTGATTCTAAGTTACACTGTGAGTCAATAGCTGCATTTTTCATACGCTCTGGCTCAAAACAAAGGGTTATTTTAACTAACTAACACTCCACGTTGCATTTGGAAAAGGCCCTTGCAATGCTCTCTCACCATCAGCCCTGGGGTTCCTGTAGTTTATGCTTTGCTGGTACAGCTGCAGTGCTGTGCACAGCAGACACAGGGCTGAGCTTTCCCAAAGGGGCTGACCCAAGGCTGCAGGATGAAGTTAAAGATCAGACACGCAGCGCTTACCTCGCAGGCAGAGTCAGCTCGGGCTTTCCACCCTGGACTGTTCCAAAGTTCCCAGGAACAGCTGCACTGCCAACTGCTGCTCTTAAAGATCCAGGCTGCCTTTACTGCCTGTCAGGGACAGCCTTATCTTCCAGCAGAGCAGCCAGAGAGGGGAGAGAGTTTGTTCTTTTATAGTAGTTTATATTCTGATGGTTTTGTTGGTTCATTTGTATTAGCATGTGTGTGCAAAGTCCTGTTATGCAATTGGGTGTGTTAGGTGCTGCATGGAGAGCCTGAAAATGATCCAGTCCCCAAACTGCTTCTAATATTGAGGAGATTTTAACCTTCCACGTCACTGAGTGACAGCTGAAGCCCTCCAGGAGTGCAAAGCATGGGCAACATGAGCAACTTTTGTGAGTGGTTATAACCTATAAACCCATCCTCAACCCTGCAGGTCACCCAGGGGTGTCTGGGGCACCTTGCTGGGTGCTCCCATGCTAAAGCAGCAAAGCAAAAAGTGATGCAGATTTTACATTGTTGACACTGATGTGGTCTGGATCCCTGTTGGAAGTGATTTATGACAGAGAGAGAGTAATCCAGGGCAGGAAGTCACTGATTTATTGGTGGGGATGGCAACTGTTGGACTAATCACACCACACTGAGCTATTCCTCGTGGCTGACAGCAGCCCCCGCAGAGCAGCAAGGTCAGATTTGCCAAGTCATGTATTTGTCTAAATTCCCCTGGGTTCAAAGAGTAGCCCTGTCCTTCAAAAGGGAAAATGCTGCTCGCAGAGAACTCTGAGCTCCCTGAACCTGCTGTGCCTTTAAGTATTTGCCTCCAAAGTTTAGTGATAAGGAAAAAACTAACTAGTGCAATCTGAAATGAAAACTTCTTTTAATATTCTTTTTCTTTTTCTTTTTCTTTTTTTTTTTTCCTTTTTTTTTTTCCCTTCCAGCAGCAAGTTTGATGGTATTGCTCGGCTGCACACTGTGCCTCTGTGGGTGAGCAGGAGGGCTGAGCTGTGCCCTGCAGGGTCAGCACTGGGCACAGAAGATGAGTCAGTGGAAAGAAACGTGGCTTTCCTTGTTCCTGCCCTCCACACGCTGCATCTAGGAGGCAACAGAGGTAACACCCTACTCTGATCTTAAAGGGCTGTGATTTTATAGCTCTGGACTCATTCCCCTGAGCCTGTGGAACAGCACAAAGTGCAGGAAACACCCTGACGCTGGGAGAGAGGAGTGGGCACAGCCCTTTTTAGGTGTTTGCTGTGTTTGTTCACACAAAGGATGGAGATTCTTGGCTCTGAGTGGATCTTCTCCTGCATCACAGCTTTGCAAGACCTGCCTGGACTTTTACCTGCATCCCAAAGCTTTGTCCCTGCTGTCCCACTGAGTTCAGCTCCTCTAGCCCTCCCACTAATTCAGGGGCCACAGAAAAACACAGGTCAAAAACAAGCCAGATCCTGGGACAATCTCTTCTGATCATTTGTGTTGCAAGCTGCTGGCCCACACCGTAAGAAGCCTCTCTTTCTTTTACAAGCACATTTCATTTTCTCATAGAATGAGAAATTCTCAAGTGAATTTGACTCTGGGAAGACAGGGGTTTCAGGAGCTTGCTGTGTGTCTAACAAATACATTTTGAACATGCAGAATAGCAGCTTTTATTAAATTAAACTGCTAGTTCTAGAAAGCTGCACATGCTGCATAACAAGTGAAAAGGTTTTAGTGAGTTATTGTGTTTTTAAAAGCCTGAGTTGGAAAATATTAGCACATACAAATAATCAGGACAACTTCAGTGATGACTTTTTTTCCTTTTTAACTTTGGGAATACATGTTGTCATTTGAAAGAAAAAAATTTGAATAATTCTAGTTCACAATGCTTGATTTTTTAAATTTAATTGTAATCCACTAATATAATTTGCTTAATTATAAGTGCATAGTTGTAATGCTTCCAAGATTTGTACATAAAGGAATATCAAGCATTTTCTCAAAGGCAAAGTGGTCACATTTGAGTAATTTCTCTTACTAGACATCTTAGCCATTAGGTATGTGATTAAGATTCATCATTTCTCCTTATATCAATATAATTAGTATCACTGCAAACACAACCTCTGTAGAACAGGTATGTTTCAGAAAAAATAATCCCGTGCATGTGTTTGGGTTCAGCCGTAATAATCAACCTGCAGTAACACCCAGAGTAGAGTCTGATGAGAGGAACATGTATTCCCAACAGTCTGCTGCTGAGTGAGAGCAAACAAAATGCTCAGGAGATGCTTTCAGTTCAAAGAAATGCTGCTCCTTGGTTGTGTCACCGAGAGAGCAGGAGCCGTGCAAAGTCTGAAGCAACACAGGATTGTCACTAACATTTCTTATCATCAGTTCTAAGTCATAAATAACCTGTCCTCAAGTACTCACATGGTGGGTCTGCACAGGTGTGGGATGGCCTGACTGCCACGTGAGAGGCTGGTGTGGACGTGAGAGCAAAAAGAACAGGCTTGTGGCTTAACTGGAGAAACTCAGCACTGGATGTCTTTGTTTTTCTGGCTGTTACATTCCCAAATTAATATAGTATTCATTTTAGAGGTGGGTATGATTCTCCCCAGGTGGCAGCACCAGGTAATAAAGACAAAGGCATACAACTCCATCATTCTGCCCAGCTACACTGGGTGTGTTTAGAAAAGCTTTTAAGAGATGAAAGGAGCAGGGAATGGGCTGAGTCTGTGTCCTGCTAAGCACAAACAGAGGGGCAATGATCTGATTGAGGTAGGCAGAAATTATTTGTACCCAACCTAAAAAGAAATGCAGGAATAGTTTCGAAAATCCATTTATTTTCCAGATTCATGCTAGTATGTTCTGCCTTACACTGGTGTAGATGGAAGGAGAGAGATTAACCTTTGGATGCTTGTCAGAAAGAGAGGGAAGAATTGCCTGTAATGCCACTGAATTGAATTGTAATTCAGGCAGTGAGTTAGAACAGAGAGAACCTGCTCGTATTGACAGGTACCAATTTCTTGTCTAGTGTTATATTGAATTTCTCCTTCAGTGTTTTCTCTATTTCTTCATCTGCAAGGATTCTGATTTCCACAAGATCCGTGTTGTCCCTGTAATTGTACTTTATCTCAGTGAGTTTCCACCCCACCAGTGCCCGGATGCCATCAGCAGTCTGCAGGCTGCAGAGGGACTTGGTCACAAAGAGTGAGTCAGGTGCTGTCTGCAGGTGGGCATTGCAGCCCCTGAACTCCTCAATGGCTCGTGGCTGGAGGGTAAAGACATAAACGCGACGGCAAACTTCATTTTCCTCGTTTTGGGAAGTCGAGGTGCTTGGGTTGAGAACCCACTGCTTCCTTTTCACCTTCTCCAAGTACCAGGTCCCACTCTCCTCCTGAAAACGAAAGACCCCGGGAGTCTGAGGCTGATCTGTGCCTGAAATCAGCTCCATTGGCTGCCACAGCTGGTAGGCAAACCCAAACCCCCCATCCACAATGTAGGATTTGCCATCAAGCTGCACTTGCAGCAGCAGATGATCCATTTCCTCTGGATAGGTGTCGAGCTCTGGGACATAAACTCTTGCTCCCAGAAGGGTGACATCATAGCCAAGAGTTTCCAGCACCCAGGACAGAAGGTAGTTGTTTTCCATGCACCAGCCCCCACGATTCTTCCTCACTATCTTGTTGTAGGTCGCTTCCAGGTTCAGCTCGATGCTTTCTCCACAGTGGATGCTGAGGTTTTCAAAAGGGACAGCTCGGATGTGGTGCTGGAATATATCTGACATGGTAGCCAGGTCTGGCTTACTGTGGGAGCCCCGGTAAGAAATTCTGGCAAAATACTCCTTGATGTCCATGCTGCCTCTGAGAGAAGGGTGGGAAAAAATAACAGGCTGTGTCAGAAGTGGTGGAAGGCTCTTCCCCATCCCTTATAATGGGGTGCTCGGAAGAGGAACAGGATTTGACTAATGTCTGCATCAAAGGCAGCTGAATGATAGTGCTGAGAGAAGCCTATGGGGCACTGCTGATGAGCACAAATGTTATTTTTATTTGCCTCTTTTACAGCTGTGACGAGAGGCTCCAGCTGTGCTAAGCAGATTTCAGCAGAGTTCCTGCCCAGCAAAGCTACAAATCTCTGTAGGAAGGAACAAAAGCAGTAGCAGCGATGTTTCCCTGCTAGAAATTATAGGAACTGAGACTCTCCAGATCTGAACTGCTTTGCTCGTGGTTTGACTCAGCGAAGCAGAAGCAGAAAACAAACCCTCCCACTCTTGCAGTGTGATCCAGAGCCTCTCCTGCAACCAAATCTGAAGCAAATCTGTCCTGTCATGGTGTTTCATTCATTATTTAGGCAGCCAGGCACGAGCTGGCCTCACCTGCTCCTGCTCTCCGTGCCAGATGTGACCTGGAGTGCAGAAGGCTTTTTTGGGGCAGAAAAAGCTGTGGGAGGTTTTTTGCTGCATCTGCTGTGAGCTGCCCCCTCACAGCACAGCTTAGCTCCCTGGTCCTGCTAATCACAGCCCTTCTCCAGCCACAGGAGGAAACCAAGATTTGAGCCTAAACCACAAGGTTTACAGGGCTCACATTTTCTGAGATCATTTTTGGGGATGCAATTGCTCCTTCTGTTCGTGGTGTTCCTGCTGGTGGGTGGCTGCCTGTGGGTGAGGGAGCAGGCATTGCCCTCCTCTGGGATGGCAGAGGGCTCAGTGCAAGGCTGTTTCACAAACACAGGGGTGGAAAGCAGCTCGAGCCCTCCCAGCCCTTGATGGAAGGATTGGATGTTGATGGAGCCAAGTACTTTTGTTATTTCTCCCCAGGCACTGCTAAATTTCCAACATCTGTAAGTATGGAGCAATGTTGTTCCCATTATTGACCCGAGAGGTTCCAAAAATGCTCTCAAGTTCCTGCATGCAACTCCCAAAGTAAAATCAAAAGAAAAATATCCAACTGTTCAACAGGATTATATTCCCAATCTGATGAAAAAACGGCATACCCAAAACTGTGTGGGAATTTTGGAATGGTACTTTCAGTACATAAACAAAACAGTGAAAAATTCCCATTTGGTGTAATATCCTGGCAGAAGAAGAGGGTGCCATGGTTTGGGTCCCCACAAAACCTTGAGGATGGAGGCTTTACAGAACTCTGGCTATTGCACCATGGCCACCACCGTGTCTCAACCTCCCAGCAGGCCTGAGTGGTCCACGATGGGGTTAAGAGCATCAGAGTCAGGAGGTTCTCTTTGTCCAGCTTTTGGCTGTTCCCAGGATTCTCCCAGAACTACAGTTCTATTCATTTCTGAAAACTTGGCACAAGCTTAGTTCTTGTCGTGTGAATTTTAAACCAGCATCACCAGCAATGGAATGTTTTTCCTTTTTTCTCCCTTCCTTTCCCTCCACCACAGCAAGCAGAACACGTGCAGTAACTTTTTACTCACAGGGAAAATGTTGGTGGGGGTTTGTCTGTCTGTCCATCTCTTGAGAGTGTTTACAGGGCTGTTTTAATGGGGGTTGCTGAAATGAGGCAGGTGCCACAAATGCCCGAGTTGCTTGAGGTTCACAACTGAGTAAATAAACCAGCGTATCTACAACACCGAGCAGCTGAGCTCCCTGCTCTGCCCTCACACCATTTCTGCTGTGTTTTGTCCCCAGGCACATTTAACTTCCTGGTTAGAGAGCACTCAGCTGCCAAGATCCGGGGATTAAGAGAAAGGCTTACCTGGAAAGTCAAGTTCAAGAGCCAGTGTACCTCCGGGGCTTGGGGGTGGTTCTAGTGGCGTGGCTGGCTGTCCTCTACGCAGCACAGACAGGGCTTGAGGACTGCTCTCCAGCTGCTCTTCAGGGAAATGTCCTTTCCTTCAACTTGCTTTCACCCGCCTCTGTCAGATTGCAAAAGCTGAAAAAAAAAAAAA
>VZSR01000393.1:4030310-4056636 GCA_013398615.1 Brachypodius melanocephalos
AAGAAAGCACTGGGCCAGCAGTGTGTCTCCTTTGGTCTTTGCCCACAGGAATCACCTGCAGATGTTGTTGAGGTGAAGATGCTGTTGGCACAGTGATGACTATGAAGTATTAACATAGGGAGCTCCATCCTCTCAAAGTATTTCATGTTGCTTTTGTATCTCCCAATTTTGCTTGCATTTTGTCAAGTCTCATTCATTCATTCATTCTCTGACATCTCCAGCTGGATCTTTCCTGTCAGCTCCCCAGCAGTAGTTCCAGTCCTTCCCATTTAGTGTCAATGCCAAGTTCCATTCAAACACTGATTTATTGGGATAATTAGCAGAGATAATAAATCAGCTGAAACTAAGATGTCTGTGATAACCCATTACACAGCTCCACTCCCACATCAAAATTTGGCTCTTTATCATCCCATCAGTGGCCCGTGTGTGACCCCACAAGAGAGAACCTGTGCCCAAGCCCCAAGATGCTGAAGGGAGAGGAGAACCTGCCCTTGTCAGGCTCATCTGGGCAGATCCAAATGAGTACAAAGAGAAAGTTCACACTCTTGTCTGGATCTTACTGATCTTCTCTTCCCACAGACACTCATTTTGACAGGGAGAAGCCAAAAATCAAGCAAGCAGATCCCATTCCTGATGGAAACCATCCTGGAATTCCATGGACCCATCTCTGTACAACATGAGAAGATCCATCCATGCTCCTTGTCCAGAGTTATTTGGGACTGAAGAGGCCAGAACTGAACTCTTGCCATGTTCCCTTATGTGAAGTGGCTCAGGGTCAGTTCCAGGGAACTTTGGTGTCCTTTTTAAATACAGGTGTTTTCTGACCAAGAAGGAGCAAAACCCATTTTCCCTGGTACCTTGATACTCAGATTTTCTCAACTCCTCTCCCTAAAATCTATCTGATATTGAGAATTTCCTTCCATGTCTTTCAAATTCTCATCCCAGCTCCCTCCCCTGCATCACTCTCCTTTTTCTTCATGCACATTTTAAAGCCAAGCCATTGACACCATGAGCTCCCAGCCTCCCCAGCTGTGCCCAAGGCCAGGGCAAAGCTGAGTCAGGGAGTGCCAAAGGTAAGGAAAGGCTGATCTTGAGCCCCAAACCTCGCTGGAGTCTGTTCAGGGCCGTGCCAGATCATCAGGGCTAATTCCAGTGGGGCAATAAACTGCAATCACAGCTGTGGGTAATGGCCACAACGTGCCCTCAGCTGTCCCCAAGAGCCACAAAGGGCAGAGCCCAGCTGGGATGGGGAGCAGAACCAGAGGGTGAGTGTGCAAATGGGAATGGGAAAGGACACTGCTGTCCACCTGGACACTGAAACACCATTTCCCAACCTTGGCAGGAGCTGGAGCTGGCTGAGATTTTTTTTCCAGAAGATCCTCAATGTAATTGCACTCACTTTTAATATAAATTTAAACTGCTGACAGCGTTAAATTTAATACTGGAATCCTTCCCTCATCCTAACTCTCCTGAGAGGCCTCATCAAAGTTGGTTTGCAAGTCAACAGCCTCTGTCACTGCCAGGCTCAGGAATGGCTGGGTATTCCAACCTGAGCACCACATGCAAAAAAAAAATACTGTTTCAGTATTTTCTAAGAGGAAAATATTCTCAAATGAAGAAAAGGTGAAATGACCAAAGGACACTTACATGTGTATGAATACAAGGGGGTGATAAGGGTTTGTTCAGCCTCTGAAATTCCTTTGGTGAGATGATAGATGGATAGATGGATGGATCGATCAGTCGATAGATAATTTCTAATCTCTAAAGAAAAAAGTCTTTGTAAACATGCCCAAATGCAGCAGCAGCCACCATTTATGAGCCGTGAATCTACCAAGCCTCATCCCCAGCAGGGTTAAACTGTCCTCCTTCCACCAGAATCACTTGGCAATGCTGCTTCCACTCACCTGGCTTTGGGTCTGCTCCTCAAAAGAGCTCCTCTGAAACCAGTGCAAAAACCCTCATGGCCTTCAGTGGGAATCTGGATCAGTCATAGTTCAGGCAGTCAGCCTGGAAGCATGCAAAGCAGGAACAATTACACCATTTCTGTCATTCCCATTACTCAGGCTTTGTATATTTTTTTTTTTTTTTTTTTTGGAGGTAGGTAGAAGGAAACCTTTTATCTCGGTGAAGAGTGTTACAGTGACAGCAAAGGGGAAAAAAAAGCAGCTGTGCCTTTGGAAAACACATTTTCATTACAATGTACTAACACACATCACAGAAATAATATATGTTTGTGATGACAAAGTATTCCCACCACTCCACTGCTGGATTTGGTGTACAAGGGGGGAAAGAAAGGAAGGATGCTCTGGATTAAGAATGCTCTCCCAGAGCATTTTTCCTTACCTTTACTGGGATTTTATTGGCTTTCTGCCCTGCAATGTGCTTGGGGGGACACGCTGGTGTGACTCCCAAGTGGCACTGCAGGGACTCGTGCACATTAAATAACCTTTTCACAGGTTTTTTTTTCTGCCTGCCCTGTATGTTTACAGCTGGTGTGGACAGCACAAAGCAATGTGCACCATGTAGAGGTGCATGGAAGAGAGGTGAAATTTCAAGAATCATCCATTTCCCCCCAAAAAAGAGCTCCACATCTGCTGTGATGACCCACACATTACCCATAATAACTTTTTTTTTTCCTAGCAAGGAGCAATTTGTTCCTTGATCATACAAACTACTGAACGGCCTTTGCTGTGAGATGATGAACCTGATTAATTTGACATCATCCCTGGGCATTTTCATCCCATAAGGTAAAAGGCAACTAATTTCCTTGCAGTGGTCATGGGATTTCGTTTTCCTCATCACACCATTGCACATTGATGCTACACCCAGGGCAGTGTCTCCTCACAGGGAGATGCTGAGGATTCTGTCGTGATGGAAGATTGTCCTCCGCCTTCCAAACCCTTATTTAATAGGACCTGTGGTGTGAAATCCTGGCCAAATAATCCTTGAAAAGTAACCACCTGCTTTTTAAGCATCTGGAGGCACATCTCTTCTGCTCCTCTCTTTAAAATAAATAGAGCTGTCATGGAGAAAAGCCTGTGGTTCAGCCACGTCCTTCTGAGACCAAACCAAGCACTAGATTTGTCAATTCACAGTAATGCCATTTTTAATTGCTTTCTCAGCAGTTGTGCTGGGACCTGCCCAGCTGCACCTTGTGTTGCAGTGCAGCCCCTGCCGTCCCCTGGGCCACACAAACAGACTCAAACACGATGTTGACAAATACACTGCTGTCCCTGGGGCTGCAGGCTGAGCCCCTGAACCTGGGGTGCTGAAATGGAATAAAGTGCCTTCAGCTCAGGATAGCTTTCTGCTAAAATATCCGAGCTCTGTAAACCCTTTGGGAAATTTCCAAGATGCAGCAGGACTCAGCAGCCAGCCAGGCCAGCAAAGCATCTGCAAAGTCCTTTTTCCTCATTTTCCAGCTTTCATGAGTGGCACCAGGTGCTCCCCAGCTCTGCAGGGAGGATGGGGTGAGCAGGTCTGTTAATCCTTCAGTGAGTGAAACCCTTCCCTTTCATCCTCCATGAAAGCACTGAGCAACCTCACCAAAATCATCTGTCTTTTGCCAGGTCCTTACCCAATTTGCAATTATTCCTCCAATTCCTGTGTATGTCAGCATAGCTAATGACTTTCCAGACAGCATTGGATCTTTACTGAGATGCAGCACCTGAAGTCCCACTACACATTTCCTCCTCCTAGAAAATCTCACACCTAATCACAGAAACCCAGTAGTTAATTTGTGCTACCATTTTTAATGAGCTCCCATCCTGTGGTTGTTGCTCACAACAGTCAGAGGCAGCCATAGCATCTGATGTGCCTGAATCTGTCTCTCCCCTTACACATCTATCCGAGGGATATTCTCCTGCGGCATCCAAAATCAGACAGTGAGAACGTATATTCTGCTTTCAGCTAATAATTGAGAGACTAAACCTGCCTGGCTGCTGGGGACTCAAGGGAAGGCCTTGGAAATTGGCTGAGAGCTTCCTTCTCAACTTTTGTCAAAGCAGCTCCTGAATGTTTCATCGTATGAAAATTTGCCTGCATATTTATGTGGCCACAAAGATTCCTGGGTTAAAGCTGCAAAATCAATTCACCCACTGCATCAGCTCTCCATCCCCACTGTAACTCCAGCTAACCTATCTGATTGGGTTTTCATCACTCTGCACAATGAAGACATAAATAGGCAACGTCCTGCCCCATCCTCCTTGGAGAAAGATTGTCTTTTAATCCTTTGCTAATTAATGTACCATTAATGGGGTTCAACAGGGTGCTTGGGCAGAATTGAGCTCCAGCCTGGCCCACTTGCCCACTTGCATGACTGTGGCCAGATTGCCTGCCTGATACCACCAAAAGAAAAATCCTTTTTTTTTTTTTAAACTGCCATCAGTCAGTCAGTAACCTGGAGTGGAAAACGCTCAATCAACATCACAAAACCAGTTAGTTCCTACTGCTGCCAAGCACAAACCCACATCCCTCTTTGGTTCAAGCTGCAAACCTGAACTGTAGCTCTGCTGCCCAGCTGGCATTCCCTCTTCATTTGCCTTTTCCCTGGGTGTCTGCCTGGCACTGAGGCAGAGCTGCTGCCACACCACATATTCCAGCCACGGAATAGGGTTCATTTTGCTTTCCCCTCCCTGGGATTTGGCTCTTACTTTCAAAGCTGCACATCATTTTATTAGTTCTATTCCCAGTCTCCAAAACGTCAAGTTGCTTTTATATGAATGTGCTGCAATTTAGTACCATCAGCAAGCTCTGCTGAAGCAGGGAGAAATGCAGACCCAGGGAACATCCCTGCAGAAATCATCCCCCAGCCCTTCTGCAGCTGTGGCACTTTGCTCTCTGTCAGCCCTGCAGCACTTTAATTCACATTATCTACCCTCACTTGGAGCCCACCTCTTTTCCTGGCTTCTGATTTTTTGTGCTAAGTGTTAAAATGCTGATTTTTTCTTTTTCTTTTTTTTAAAAATATGTGTTTGTTTTTTGCACTGGTATCACCCTTGTGAAACATTAGTGATCACTAGATGTCACTGTGATTTTATTCTGCCTCCAGCCCTGCTGAACCTTTGTGATCCCTGGGCTCTAGAGAGCTTTAAAATCCTTCTGAAGAATTTTTTAGTGATCAGGAAATTACCCAGCTGCTGTCCTGACAGAGGGTTTCTTGGGCTGGGAGAACGAGATTTGGCTGAGTTTTTTGAGGTAGTTGTTGGCTCTGGTGTGTGAATAATTCAAAACCAGGCAACTTTGGGGCCAAACACTCACACACGTGTGTGTACACACAGTTTCTGCTCAACATGTTAAAGTCCTGTTGATTTTCTTGTCAGTTACTATTAATTTAATTGTGAGTTATTCAATCCCCCTGGTGTGTGCAGCCCAGCAGAGCCCTGGCTCTGTGTGGGTCTCTGGGGCTGGGACATCTGTAATGCTCTTCTGCTGATTCCCCTGGAGCTTTAATGACCAACTGCACTTAAAATTGTGTTGTTTTACCTTAATAATCACCCCACTTCTGTCTCAAACACAGAGCCCAGGTTCCCTCACCATCATCTAAGCACCCCCATCTCCTTTCTTTCCATCCAATCATCCCATTCCTACTGTAACTTCAGTTAAAACCACAGGGTTTAGAACTCAGAAAACTCTATAGAAGCATCTTGCCTCTTTTCCTTATCTTAAAAGATGTTACAGAATACATTTCTTCAAGGCCAATGCAAATCCACACTCCCTATTTCCTGAATTGTTGATTTCTCCACTGTACTCAGCCTTTGGGATATGGATAATTTAAATATTACAGACCACACTGCTGCATGGGCACACATGGGATTTAGTATTTTCTTTTTTTTCTTTTTTTTTTTAATTGGAAAAAATCCACCGCTAAAATTAGGTGGAAACGCCTGCTTAAAAATCATTTGTCTCCATCTGATGACATTATCCAGATCAGCAGAATAAGACTTCACTCTGCACTCCAGTCCCGCTGGGGAATATGCCAAAATCAGGTCTTTCAAGAAAAATCAGTTCCCGGGTGTGCAGCGCTGGCAGCTGAGCCCGAGGAACCAAAGCTCTTTGCTGGCATCTTTTGGTGAGCAGGGAGAAAGTGTCCACGTCCCTGCAGTGGCCTGGGACAGAGTGGCAGGGCCTGGAGATATCCAGGAGAGCTTCAGGGCCAGGAAAATGAATTTTCTGTGAAGCAGTTCCAGGGAGGCAGGGTGGTATGAGACCTGCTGGGGGTGTGTGCTGGGGAGAAGCCAGCTGAGATTTCTCTAACAATTTCTTGCCCTTTAAACCCATCCACATTGACTTTGCCACCTTCTGCCAGGGTGACAACAGGATTTTGAAGGCTCCTGGGTGCTGCCACTTCTACGAGCCAGGGGCCACAAATAAAGGCACCTTCTGGCTTGATGCCTTCACCCAAATTACATGGCCTGTCCACCTCTAGTAACCCCATCTTGGCTGCTCTAATAAAACCTCTAACATGCTCCAATAATCTGGTATCAACATCATCTCAGTTTTGATGAACCATTCAGGACTCATTAAAGAAAGCCTAAATGAACAATAATGCTTCTGGACAAGTGTTTTATTTTCTCTGGAGCCACCAGAGGAGATTTTTTGGTTGATAACATCAAACATCTTTTGTCTTCTGTGTCAGCCACAGCCTAAAAAGTCCTAAATTTCCTTTGGGTTCTGTTAATTAGTTAAAGAGACACAGTTCCCTCTTTAGAAACTCTCCACATCTCACTCAACAGCACACAACCACATTTTGTCTGATGAGTAACAGCAATAGACAAATTCAAAGTAAAGAGACTATTAAAATTCAAAGTAAAGAGACTATTAAAAGTTTTGCCACTGAATTTAGGCAAATTCAGTGCCTAATTAGGATTATGTTAATCCTAATTACGTTAGGATTATGCTGCTTAATTCACTCTGATTGCACTTTATGCAAGTGGCCTTGAATGAAATTATGGAACCCATAAACAGATCTCACTTATCAACAGACTTGGAACCTTGTTACATCATTCCAACCACATCTCTGTTAGATTAGTGCCCAGCAGAAAGAAGACCTTGTTAATTGGAGACTCACTAGCCCTGGGAAGAAGCTGATACAGAGCCACTGGTGGTTTACCTGGGGCAGGAGGAGTGGGCACCCGGGCTTTGCACGCATCTCTTGTCATGCTCAGGGTCCCGAGGGTGTCAGGTGGTGGTGGGCACATGAAATCATTCCAGCTCTCATTGTATCCCTCTGCCAGGAACAGCACTGGAAGCTCTTTCCTCCAGATAACTGGCAAAAAAAATCTGAGGGACAGAGGAAACAAAGCACGTAAGCAATGGAAATAACATCCTGAATCTGCTTTCAGATATACAGCAGGCTCCTCTTAAGGAATTGCAATCACTTTCTCACTTGTCTTGAAGGATCACAGAGTACCTGGAACCTGACTGTGCATACATAAAATGCATTGGAACAGTTCAATTACAGGTGTGACAGCTTTAAGCCCCATTTAAATACGAGCAACTCCCTAAATATAGAATGTCTCTCCAGGTCATTGACTTACTTCAACAAATTCAACTCAATCAGCAACCCCTTCAACAAAAACCACTGTCAGTCCAAAGTGGGGGATTGCATATTAAGGGTTAGCGCACATTTCATTTCATCAGTTGGAAAACAGATTAATATTGCATGGAAAACAGTTCAAAACAAGACTGAAGTTATGTAGAACACCCTTACATAAACATTACTGTAAATCACATTTTTGAACAGATTTAATCTTTGTTTACCCAAAAACACCCCAGAAGAGTAACTTGAACAATACAGGGCTATGAATTCATAGCAGAGATTAGTTAAAGCAGATGGTGAGTCTGTGTGGATGCGCTCCATCAGAGAAAACGTGGCCATAATTGGATTTATTTTAATTCACTTACATTCTGACTACAGGAGAAATGCAGGTGGAGTTCCTCCTGCAGACAAGCCCTGAGGTTGGGACTTCCAGGGAGCCTTGCTCCCAACTCCATTTTGAAAACTGGACTTGAATGCAAAAACAGCACTAGGTGTTTGTAAATGAAAGTGAATCCCCAGTCTTGAAACATTTACTCATGGTCAGAGCTCACCTCCATAATTCACTGTGACTGGCACTTCGTGCAGGTGGGCTTGAGTGAAGATCTGACTTGTGGAAGTGTTTAGCACAGCCCAGGCTGGTGTGGGCTGCAGGACGCTGTTCTGCTGTTCTGCTCCCCTGCAGGGGATTCAGTTCTCACTTGGTTTGCACCACAGGAAGGAGAGATGTTCCCGTGAGGAGGTGCCACCCTTGCCTTGCAGCACAGAGCCAGGGGAGAGCCTCCTCCAGCCACCTCTGGTGCTGCATTCCCCCTCTGCAGCCTGCTCCCTTCAGGGACTTTCTTTCTGCCTCTTTATTTGTAGGGTCCTTGTATTCCCACATCATTTACCTGCTGCCTGAATGGTACTCAATCATCATTTTTAACCTGCCTTCCTGCTTGCTTTTTCCTCCTAGAAGAATGCTGGTGGCCCTGACTGCTCAGAGGATTCATGCTGTGGTTGGAAGCACTGAAGAACAAAAGGGGAAGGGGCCCATTTCTCTCTGTACCGAGCTGTAATGGGTGTAAACACATCCCGTAATTACAGGCATATTGCTGTGCAAACACATAATAATCGCAGCTCTCATTTCCTGATGGATTATACATGAGGGGGCCACCGCCCATCCCCAGCTGGACACGTGCTGTGTTGAGTGGCCATGCTGAAACCTGTCGTCACGAGCCTCAGTTTCCCTTCTAATCTCTTTCTTTCGAGCTGCCTCAGCCAGGCATGAGTGCAGGACACGGGCAAGCTCCTGCCCAGCTGCCCACAGCAACCCAGAGCCAGCTGGATGGGCCATGGGGAGATGTGGGGCAGATGGTGCGTGGGAAGGAGCGAACTGCCTGGCCCTGCCCCTCTGGTGTTTTTTTTATTTCACTGAAATAAATCAGTGTATTCTGATTCTGGGGTTGGATGCGAGGAGCCCTGGCTGGGTGAGGCAGTGCCCAGCCCGTGCCAGGCTGTGGGGAGCACACCAGCAGAAACACAGCGCTGCCACACGTGCCAGCCTCGTCCCTGGCTCAGGCACCCTGAAATTACTGCCCATTTGTTCCAGCACAACCCAAATACAATTCCAGTCATTCATCACCGAATCGAAGCCTGCTTCCCCATCCCAGCACAGAGCAGTGGGAAAAGACCAAGCTGGCATCTGTGCTCAGCCTTAATGAGGGTAACCCTTCCCCAAGGCTGCCCTGGGGGAAGCAGCTGCCCCCAGCCCTGCAGCACACAGGTGCTGCTTCCTTCCTGCAGCTCTTCCTTTCAAACCTTTCCTCAGCCACACTTACCCACGATTGCTGATGCACGCTGGCAGCGTTCTTGCAGGCTGCCCAAACTACGTGTCCAAACTCAAATCACATCGATGTTCCTTGTCTGAGTACCGGTTTTACATGGCATGAAAGCAGGCTGTGTTCTAGCTCCCACCCAACCTCTTCCAGCTTCCCTCAGCATTTCCTTTCGGATTTGCTAATTAACGCGTCGTGCCACGTTATGTTCCTTGCGAATTGGCTTCTCAAAATATTTCTGTAATTGGCCCAAATTTCTCTCACCAGTTGTCTACAAACCAATCTCGCTGTGATATGTTTGAGCACAGAGCCGGACAGCGGGATGTCGGGGACTGTTCTAAAGGAAAGCAGGATTTGTGGCACAAAAGGTGACACTTTGGTGACATCACCCATTCCTGGTGTCTCTAAGCATCACAGGTGCTGGCTATGGCCAGGAAGGTGGGACAGGACTGCTTAAACTGCTGCACAAACCAAAGCAATTCCAGCAATACCGTCCTTGAGCAAGATGGGAAGGTCTCTAAATTCGGGATGTGGGAGTCTGTTGGTCTTGAAAGGTTCATTTCCATATCTGCTCTGTGCACAGCCTGCTGAAATGCCCAGAGCAGAGGCACCCTCACCTCTGATGCCTCAGAGAAGCCCCAGCAGCCACTAGATGTCACCAGGATTTTACTTCCTTGGTAGTCTGTGCCCAGCCAGGACCATGAGAAGATAAGAAAATAAGTAATCATTAATAACAAAACAATTATCCAGTTGTTACATTGAGCACTGAGCTCAGAGAGGGAAGAAGTGACCCAGAATTCTGCTTTTGTGTGTCCCATCTCTGGGAGGATTTAGTCAGAGCAATGGATATGACTTTTGTCTTTTTATGGAAGGAGGAAAGTTTGAAATTTAAAAATTGAGTTTCTCCAGCCAGGCATCAGCCCAAACTTTATAGAAGCTCTGTTTAATTATCCAAACTTTTTATCTGTAGAATTATACCCCCTGTTTTGTACTCCTGCCTGGAAAGAAGCAGGAGAGTGGCACCACCTGGGCATTAAAATGGGCAAGGGAAGGTTTGGGGATGAGATGGACCAAATGGCTCCAGCTGCAAACAAATCAGCAAAGCCACTTCTGGGAATTCCTCCATCGCTAAAATGTGTGAAGCCATAAGAAAACAAAGGGCCCCAGCGATCAGTGCAGCTGACACATTTATTTCCAATAACCTGCACTGCCAATTATTAACCTGCAATCACACCTTTCATAATCCAGGGGATAAAGATTAGATATTGTGCTTGTAACCCCAGGAAGATCCACTTTATCTCTCACCTCACAGGCACAACATCACATAAAGTCAACCCCAGGCAGAGATGGGATTTTGGCAATCCAGCACCAGCTCAGTGAGGAGCTGGAGCTCGCTGGAGCCTGTTGCAGTGTCCCAACTTCCAAACCTGTGCCAGTTTAATAAAATAAAATGCAGGAAACCTCCCCAGATATGTGCCCAAACATGGGATGCACAGAGCAAGGGCTGTGTGCAAATCCTGCCAGGTCCCTCCTGAAGTCTCACAGCCCATGCCAAAGCATAAAAACCCCTCTGCTTTTGGTGATTCACTCCCCCATTAACACCAAGGAGCTGGTGCTAGTTCAGGTGTCTGCCCATGAGACACAGAACCTACAGTCTAAGATATTTAGCTTCTGAATTGAACAGAATTCTTTTGTTTTTTTTTCCTTAAAAACCCCAATCTTCAACTCATGGGGATTTTCAACACAGATATTTTTGTATTCCTCCCCCTCTGGCCAAATACTATCACAAACCGTAATGCCTGCAGCTTCCTTTGGCTGCTGGATTCTCAGTCCAGCTCATCCTTGCCCTGTTGTTCTGCTTCCTTGGGTCCAAGAAGGTTTTTTGTGCAAGTCCATCCCCCTCACATTCACCAAAACATAAACAGCAACATAAAAGCCATTCAGAAGGAGCTGAGGTACTGACCTCAGCTCATGCAGTAATCCAGCAGATCCCTGGGAAGCTGGTTTTGGATAAACCCTGAAAGGATAAACTGGTGTAAATTGGGGTCTCTTCCTGAATTCATTCCCTTCAAGATCTCCATAGCAGGGTGACAGTGTCCATACCCCCACCAGACCCAGATCCATCCCATTTCTCTGCTCAGAGCCAGAGGTTTATACCCTACTGCAAGAATTACTGCAGATACCCACATCTGCTGAAAGGATTGTTCTGGGCCTCCTACAGCACATATTCTTTCAATCTGAAGTCCACTGTCATCCAAGAAAACTCAAACAAAACAGTCTTTACAGCTTTGTCTGAAGACAGCTTTATAAAATAGGTCCAGGGGTATTTTCATTTTTGCCTCATGACACATAGAATACATTTAATACAAAAAAAATACTCCTGGCTTGGAACTCCATGCAAAAATGACAAGTCCAAAATTATCTCAACTTAAAAATATTACTAACCAGATCATTAGCTTGAGGTTTGGCTTATGATCACTTCTTCCAGCAGTGCTGCTAAGCTTGGAAACAATTGCAGTTTTTGTATTTTCTGTAGAAAGAAGGTGAAACAGGAGATGCATTTCGTGGCAACTCATTGCACAAATAGAAAAGAGTAAAAGTTACTTATTTTAATTTCTTTCATGTGAGAATATCTGTAACTTTGTCGCTTTGTACTCTGCTGCTGGTTCAGTTTTTTCTGATATTGAAACCTGTGTCATAGCCAGAAGGACTGACCAGAGCTCACTTCCATAAGGAAGGCAAAAAGAAGTGTATCTCCATCTTTCCTGCCACGTTTTCCATAATCCTCTTCTCTTTCTTCCCACCCCACCCTGCTCAGCACAGAAGAGATCTCCCTGGCAGGTGGGGAAGGTGATTCTGTACCCTCTGCCCACCAGACACAGATCCCACCTGGGAAAATCCCCAACAGGATCAGATCAGAGCCACAAAGGCTCTGCTCAGAACTCAGACACTCCTCAAACTCCCCAGATTAGCCTTTTTTTGTTGTTTTTTTGGTTTTTTTGTTTGTTTGGTCGGTTTTTTTTAAACCAGGCAGGTATATCCATACAGGGCTATGGTCTCTTAAGAGGCGAAAAAACTCATTCCTAATGTCTAACAAGAGGGGATGGATCCTCCCTGTGTCCTGATCTTGTGTGAGAGTGTCCCATTGTCCCAAACAATGACATTTCCAGTGTCACCAGAAGCCCCAGGAGTTGGTCACCTCAGCAGTCTGTGAGCTCTGATTCACAGAGTCAAAAAAATTAAATAGATTTTAAATTTTTTCTTTCCCTTAAAAAAAAAATAATAATACAGCTGCAAACAGCACAGATGGGTAATTCTTTCTCTGGTGAATCACCCAACCCAAAGCCTCGTGTCTCAGTGCCAGGTGCATGATGAGAGCATTTGGAGGCCAAATTTTCCAGGACAACCTCAGTCCCTTTAACAAGCTTGCCCCTAAAGCAAGTGCCAGAGGTGGCTGGGGGAGAGGACGTGCCACTGACATGAAACAAGCACTGGAACAACGCATCTTGCCACTCCTCAGCCCAGTTAGTTTAATATCACTTATTTAACTTGTCTCTTTGCATTAAGCCCAACACCTTGGATGCCCTGATGTGTTTTATGACATTTCCTTGCTGTTGCATTTGATGGTCCTATTTGTGATTCAGCAAATAGCACCCAAGCAATCGATATTCTGTCTGGGTGGACATTTTATTTATCTACAGAGCCACCATATGAATTCAGCTGGTTTACTAGAGGTCAAACACTTTTCATCTTCCCCACAAGCCATGGAAAATTGAAAGATTTAGAACCCCTTTGAATTCCTTTGATTAACTCAGTGAAAATATCACACTTTTTTTTTTAAAACTCGGGAGCAGAATTATCTTCACTGTAAATCTACCTCATTTTGACACATTGATCTCTGCATAATGGGTGACATCAAGTGCTGAGGCATAAACTGGAAGCAGAGGAAGAGTTATAAATGGTGCTGTTAGCAATTATCTTCCACACTTACACAGTTCCTTTAGGCAGGTTTAAAAAAAAATTAAAACCCAACAAAGCATAAAATTGATAAGAGCTGTATCATTTGCTCTGGGATCCACTCATTTGGGAATTGCACCCTGGTGGCACAAAGCACCCATCCTGAATCAGCAAATGGTCTGTCAGTGTTTCACACTTACCTCAGCCTCATCTCCCCAGCTGGACGAAATCCAGGTGCCTGCAATGCCACTGCTTCCACCACACTGCTCAAAAAGCAAGAGAAATTCATTGTGTTTCGGGAGTGTGGAGGAAAGGAGGAGCTGAAGACCAGATTTCATCTGCTTCCCACATACCTGGTGCAGCTGCACGGTGCCACAGCTTGCAGGGCCAACAGGGACAGGGAAACCACAATGACTGAACCAACAGAATAATGAAAATTGTGTCCTGGATATCTCTCATGTGTTTTTCCTGCTGTCATCTGTGATTGTTTTATTAATTCGTAACTTTTTAGAGTTAAATTTTTCAGGTTGCTTAACTCCAAACCTTCGTACATGAAAGTTGCATCATTTTATATAAAAACATTATTTAAACACCCTCGAATTAAACTGAGAAATCCCTATACAGACACACTTATATCAGATTTAGTGACTTCTTCCTAGTTATTGCATTTGACCTGGAACTGCTTTAAGATTAATTAAAATACGCCACTCTCTCAATACACTGTGACTTGCATTCATTTAGCTAAATTAATGTGAAAAGTGGAATCAGATTAAACAAGAGCAAATTCTTCATCTTGGCAGGACTTAATAGCGATTGTTGGTGTGATTTAGACACTGCTGCCCATGACCACAGAAACTTCAAATACACTTAATCATTTTATCCTTAGTTTAATCATCTTATCCTTCATGCAAGTGAGGACTGACTTCTTCCTGTACAATCAGCCTGAGCACATGAACAAAACATCCATTAAGTTTTCCCTGGATAGTTTTCAGGGATGCAGAGGTGAGACCATGAGAGTTCTTCTCATCCTTCCCATTTTAATACACCCACTTCCTGGTGAATTTTTTTTTTAGCCTGTATTTCCTCCACTGGTTTAAAGGAATGTCACAGGGACAACATCTAAAGTCCTGTGAGGGTAAAGACAGATCAATGCATACTGTAGCTCCAACTCAGAAATAAATTAGATTGGCTTGAAATTATTTGCTGGCAGAAATCTCTTTAGCAGTGTGTTTTCCTGTAAGCATTATATATTATTCAATAAGACTTTCCAGTGACATGCTTGGTGCCAATGAAAAAAGGAATCCATGGGAATAAAAGCCATGCAGGTGAAGCAGAGGGGCCAGGAGGAAATCCTGGGGGATAACCCAGGTGGTTTCAATGGAATTCTTTACTTCTTCCTTCATTTGGAAATTAGCAATTCTTTTACACAATTTGGATGATTTTTTTCGACCCCTGAGATGTGTTTTAACCCCTCACAAGCAGGTGGGCGTGTGCACATTCCCAAAACATCATCCCTGCACCTTTGGGCTCATCTCTACTCTCTTCTAGTTCAAACTGTATATATTTCCAGGAGGCAGCAGTGCTTTTGTCCATGGTTTACAGTTCCATGTTCCCAGGATCCGTCAGGATGTTCGGGTTTGTTCCTGCACTGCTGGCTGAGCCCCCACCTCCCACACCAGTGGTCAGCCAGCCCCTTCCTCACAGCCATCACAAACATTTCCATCACAGGTTACACCCAAGAAAACGAGGGCATCAAATCCTCACCCTTCATCAGGACAGCAACCTCAGCTCCTGGCTTTGGTGTCCCCATTGTGCCCCTGTGTGACCCTGCTGCCCCTGCAAACACCTCTGCTTCACACAGGGAGATGAGGAGGGGCCTCACTGGAGGAGCTGGAGACACAAAATGCATTTGCCAACACCACAGCAGGAAGGGGAGGCTGCCACAAGGGCAAGGGAGAAGTGTCCAAAATAAGGATAAACGAGCTGGCAGGGAGCAGAAAGGGAGGTCACAGGCAGGCAGGATGCAGCCCCTGGCTCTCTGGGAATGGCATCACTTCAATGAGCTTTTTAATGCCCTTAAAAAGCTTGAAGTGAATGAGTTTCTCTTTCCAACCAACTGCCAGGTAATAACAATTTGTTTGCCATCAACCATCTGACACAGAGTCAGCTCTGTGCAAGAACACCAGGGCTTTTCCTTCTGTCAGACCCCGAGCTAAAAAGAGTCGGTGTGCCTGCATCCAATTTGGCCACGAAAATGCTGCTGAGGTATTCACAGCAGCCCTGGCCTGAGAGCAGTTTGGCTCTGAGGACCTTCAGCAGAGTTCCTGGCCACCTGATTTCCTGCAACTGGGACAAGATGAATGGCTGGGGGTCAAAGAGGGGGAAAAGCAAGAGAGGATTGAAGCAACTTGTGGGTGGTGATCAGTCTCATCTGAGCAAGCAGAACAAGGTGACCTTCCTCTCAGTAGCCTGAATCATGTTCTGACAATGTTTGGGGATGGATTCTTTTTTTTTTTTTTAAGGGATGATCCTTTACCATGTTGAAATACTTTTCCACTGAACTTTTAAAAACCTTTCCTGGTGACCTGACTCAACAGCTCCATGAATCATCAGATGTTCAATCAATCAATCAATCAATCAATCAATCAATCACTGACTCTTGTTTTTTGTAAAATAGCTATTGATGTTGTATGTTATTAGTTTCTTGGCACCTCACACTAGAGTTTCATCAAAGCAAAATGCTGATGCAATTAGCAAAGGATATCAATTTATGCAGCAATCCACATTATCCCTTAAAGCTTCATTAGCCTCAGAAGCTCGGGCACTGGAGGGAAAATTTGGGGAAGTGCTCTGTTACCTTCTGCAGCTCAGCCCATCTGCACTGCTGCAGTGCTCCCACATTAGGCTGCCCTTGGCAGCTGGGAAAGGGAGATTTGGCAGCAGCCAGCTCCTCAGCACAGGGACATCCACTGCCTCCATCTCCCCTGCACATCCTGAGCACCCACTCACCCTCTTGGCATGAGCCAAAGCTGCTGTGTGGGGCTGAACGTGTTCCGACAGCCACAATCAAAGCAGCCCGGGGCATTATCTGCAAGGGAAAAAAAAAGAAAACAAACTAAAATTCAGCTTTCCTGTCCCAGAGACAGCCTGGAGCTCCTGCTGATGGGTGATGCTCTCCTGTGCCAGTGTGCCCTGACCAACTCGTGCTTCTCCTCTTGTTCCCTGCAAACACCCCTGAGGTCAACATGGGATAATTGCCCCATTATTCCAGGGAAAAGCCACCGATGTCAGCAGGAAGCAGCTGCTGGTGGGATGGAGACCTCACTCAGCAGCCCTTTTGCTGGGAAGGTAATTTGGTCTTTAAAACTCTGAACACAACCACCTCTTTATACCTGTTTCACTGCACTTACCAGTAAATATTTGATCTCTGGGGGTTCGGTGTAGTTTGTTTTTGGTTTTTTTTCTCTTTCAGCTGAATAACTTTTATTATGTTGATCCACGTTGTTGTCTGTCTCTCTCTGCAGATCTGAATATGAGCCTTGCCCTTGACTGCACAGCACAATGAAAGCCTCCAGGTCACAGCTTTCAAAACACTTGATATCGTTTTTTCTTTCTGGAAAGAATAAATAATATTAACCTCTCTTTTAGTGTAGAGGAAAACATAAAAAGGAAAAGGCTTTCAGAGGCAGGTCAAAAAGACTGGAATTGGGCTGGGAGGATTTTAAACCCATTGACTTGTTTGCACAGCTTGACACAAAAATTAACCCGTCTCCCAGTTTGCTGAATAATTGAAGTGCATCCTCAGATTTCCAGTCACATCCAGGAGACAGATTTACTGGAGCAGCCAGGTGAAACAATATTTTCCTTCTGCCTGCACATCCCAGCTGGAGCTGGCTTGTACAAAAGACAGGTAACTGCCACAGTGCTGTACCTGGAAGTGAAGGCTCAGGGAGATAACACAGGCTCAGGCTGGTCCTAGACAAGCAAAAAGTGAATGGTCTGCATGTTCCTACGTGCAGATATTTGATTTATCCCACTGTAAAACTGTTCTGATACGAATTCTACCTCTTACTATTCTTAATTATTCTCTTTAACATCCTAATTTTCAACTTCCTCACAAATTTGCAAGAAAAAAGAGGTTTAAAAATTAAAACACCATTAATTGTGCTATTTCACTTGTCTACATTATTGTCTTCTTAAATTTTTAGCAGCTTGGAAAACAGCAGGAATTAGCAGAGGATTTTCTAAGCGAACCAGCCCATTTAAATTAACTGCATTATCCAGCTTCCTTCTGCCTCCACGCTTGACAAGGGCAAATCTGAGCCCTAAAAATGAGCATTACTGGGCAGGAGATCCTGGGGCCTCTGCTGTGCTGAAGGGCTGGATTGCAGACTCCCAAGTCACATCAATATCAAACTTTTGGCATGCACAAATAATTGGATCTTAATAAATAATTGGATCTTTTAAATAATTGGATCTTTTAAATAATTGGATTTTTAAATAATTGGATCTTAAGTTTAATTAGAGGACCACTTCAGAAGATCAGGTGCAAAGAGCCCAGTGTGTCCCAGGGCAAACAGGGCACATCAGGAATTTTCAGTGTCTGTGGCACCTCCTGGGAAGCCCCAGGAAGGAAAAAAATCCCACACCTGACACCTTGCAAGGGAAACATTGGAGCTGATATTCACTTTTCTGAATCTCACATCCAGGATAAGAGACACAGCTTGGCTCTGCCAGCACTTCCAGGAGCGTTCCTGTGTCTGCTTTTTTAAGCAGGTGTTTCAGGATTGTCTAATGGCACCCAAAATTTACACCCCTGATCCAGCTGAGGGTCTCTGCGTGGGACAAAGCAAAGATGACTTTGCTCTGCAATCTAAGACACTTCATATTTCTGCCATTCATATTTCTCTGAACCTCTGCAGGATTCAGAAAATTATATTTCTGGATAAGATTTAAAAGAATAAAACTCATCCAATTAAGAACGGCCGGGCAGTCACATAGATTAAGAAGAAACAAAAAAAGTATCAAGGTGAAGAATTGAATCTGCCTAGATAGACCCAAGAGAGGAGTGAAAGGGCTCTGGAGGGACAGGTGCACTTTAATTAATGCTGTCTGCTGAGAACCTCCACCAGACACAGCCTGAGGGGCACCGTGGGCACAAAAAAAGAAACAGAGCCCACTGTCAGGAAAGGATGGGTGAGAAGGAGAGAGTTCTCTCCAGTTTCGTTTTAGTGCAGTAAGCTGAGACAGGTTTTCTCATTTCTTCATGCTCTGTTTTGGTTTTGTTTAATGCCTACCTGTGTTACTTATCCAGACATTACAAAAAAAAAAGACTGAAGTCCTGGTAAGGAGCTGATGGGCTTTGAACCTTTCATGTTTTGTAATTCAACATAGATGGCCACAAGAAAAGACTGCTGGTGTTGGGACTTGGCTTCCTCCCCTTGAAATGTTGTTTTTTTTTTTTTGCTGAGGATAAACAAGTTGGGAGCCCTGGCAAGCCCTGGACAGCCAACTGCATCTGCATCAAATTTCAGTGCTTCCCATGCCTGGGAAGATTTCACAATTTCTTCCTAATTATGCATGAAATATGATTTCATTCGTAAATTCAAGCCCTGTAATTTTTTTTTCCCCCCTTGGCTTTTGCTGTTTACGAGGATCTTGATTTTAATGAGAACGTCCTGTGAATCTCACCCTGCATATTCCTGGCAGTAAGCATTTACTGAGGATGAGAATATCAGATCCCTCAGTTCAGTGCATTCACCTAAAGGAGGGGACACTGTGTGTCTGCAAGGAGGTTAAATGGTTGGCACTTCTCTTTCCTTAATCTGGGAAGAAAATTTGCAGTTAGTTGCTGCTCAAAGTAATTTAAGGCTCCAGGCTGGGACAGTGTGTGCTGTGCTCTTTATTGCAAACCAGCTCCTTAGCACACTCACATTGGCTCCCACTGTTCTTATCACTGGCTTTACGTTCCTGGAGTGCACAAACAGGATTTTTTTAAAAACAAGAAAGTGCAGCCCAGACTTGTTCAATGCAAACAGCGAGAATTACCTGCTGCAGGTCCATCACTGCAACAGCAACTGGCCACGTGTTCAGTCCAAAAATGTATGTGAAGGCAACCACGTTTTTATAAAAGCTGCAAAAAACTTCCTATAAAATACACAGTCTCAGAGCTGTCAGATCCAGAGTCCTTCCTGTGTTTTCTAGAGCTGTAAGGTTACTGCACCAGTATGAACCAGTCTGGGCTGGGAGCAGTGCAGTACTGCCAAGAGGAGCCTTTGGCACCCCAGTGCCACCTCAGTGTTGGGTTGGATGGGAGATGTCCTGCAGCCAACCCCAAATTTCCTGTGCCTGGCTCTCAGGATGCCTCATCACCTGCTCCTGGTGGCACCCCACAACACACCATTGCCTCACTTCTCATCATTTTCACCTCTGTCCTTCAGAGATGGGCGCTGTTCCACCTGTGGCAGCACACCTCAAAATGACACAGCCCCAAAACACCCATCTCAGCAGGTGCTGCCCAGCCATGGAAATCCCTGCTTGCCCTCAAATTCTCCAGGTGGCACCTCCACTCCTCTCCAGCCCGATTTTTCCTCTTCATCTACCACAGAAAAACAGCTAAATCGTCTGCTTGTCTCCCTGTTCAATCTTACAAAAGTTACATGATTGGAGTTAGGGAGATGCCACAGCTCAACAGCAGAGGAGGTGTGTTTGTTGGGTAAAACTGGCACGACTTTTAGGGATCCTTGGGATTATTTTCTTTTTTCAGTGTGTTGCATCATTCCTCACAGCCCAAAGCATCTCTGTGGGCGAGAGGATTTTTTTTTTTTGCTCAAATTCAGGTGTAAATACGCTATAAATATTTAGCAATGCACAGTAAATTTTCTTGTTAACGTGCTGACAGAGAGACACAGCCTCTGACTGCTGTCTGAGCAGTTTTCAGCGTGGTTGCAGCCGAGCAGGCAGCAGCATGTTCTGCTGTCTGGGTTTTAGGGAAAAGGGGATTTTACCAAGGAATGCCACCCCCAGGTTCCTGTGAGCACTGGCACAGAGGTGCCAGTGACACTCCCCCAAATATTGCATACAAGAGATGGGTTGTGCCCCAGCAACACCTCCTTTTATTGCTGGTCCCAAGTCACACTGAAGCTGCTGAATAAATCAGACCAAGGGGAAAGAGCAGCTTCAGCTGGTTGAGGTTGGAAGTGAGCAGAAAGCTGCTCATGGAAAAAAAATCAGAGAGCACCTCTGCTGCCTGGGATAAATTGGATCATCAAAATCACCCTTGACACAGGCAAGAGAACAACCAGCTTAAATGCACAGAGGGGTCACAGAAACTCCTTCCTCCCAGAAGATACCAGTGATATTTGGCACAGAGAAAATCTGTGATGCTGAAACAGCTTGTGAGACAACCCGTGGGGAATCCCAGCTCATTAGTGTAAAAATTAAGACACTTAAATGCTTCGGTATTGAAAAACTAATGACTGCGCCAGGAATTTGTTAGATGGAGAAACATCCACTAAGAACCAGGAACGACCCCAGCTACAACAGGACTTCAAAAGGCTGAGGAAACCAAGCCTGAAGAGTTTCCAGTTCTCTGTGGCAGCATTTGCTTCATTCCAGGGCCTCCTGCAATAGCAGCATGCATGGGATGCTGCCCTGGCCATCCTGCAGGCACTGCTGGTGCTCTGGCAGCATTCCTGCCAAGCTGTGTGTGTGCCAGGAACAAACTAATGGATGTCAAACGACTGCCCGTTCCCCAAAGGAAAGCCAGCATTTGTCCCCATTCCCAGTGACCCCACTCCCAGCAATAAACACACTCAGATGGAGGCAGCCCTGATGTGCAGATGCTGTCCTGCTTGTGCAAACAGCACTGCTGTCACTCTGGAGAGAGAAAAAGGCCTGTGAAGGTGTTCCACACACCCAGGAAGGACCCTGCCAGGCCCCTCAGTGCTGCCCCAGGCTGGGATCAGCCTCACAGTGGCTGTCCCTCCATGCTCTCCACAGCAATCCTTCTTCCATAATTTGTACAGCTGCAGGATGTACAGAGGAGCGAGGATTCTCCAAGACCAGCCCAAACCAAGGCCAAGGAGCAGCTTTGGGGAACCAGTTTCCACGGTGGCAAAAGTGATCTCAGTAACAAAAGACCATCAGAGACCTTAAGAGATGAGCAACCACAGCAAACCCTTTTTCACCAGCCCTGATTCCCCTCCTCACCCAGGCACAGGGCTGAGTGTCCTCCAGGCTGAGCAAGCACTGTGGAGTAACAGGAGAAAACCAAAAGCAGGGCCTGCACTCAGTGGATACCAGGAGGTTGTGCAGACTTTATGGGGAAGATTAACCCTTTCAGAGGAACTGGACTTTTCTAACCCAATTCCCTCAAAATGGTTGGGACTGGCTGTTTTCTGCTGGTGCTTGGTGGTTTTTTTTGGAGTAAGGCATGCAAAAGGTTTCAAGAGCTGCCTCTCAGCTCACACAGTAAGGAAACCCAAAGCTTTTCCTTACAGCCATGAAGATTTGCATCATCAGTCATTAATCCCATAAAAGACAGACAGTGGGGTGCAAGCATCACATCCTACAGCTAAGTGTCACACAGCATTAGAGTGAAAGTCCATAATTCCTTCCTTCCTCACAGAGTGAGTCTGTGGTGCTTAAAAGTGCTTTGAAGAGGCTTTAAACCAACTAACAACACAAAACCAAAAACCCTGCTTCACTCAGCCCCTGCCCGTGCACCTCAGCACCAGCAGGACACAGCCAGGAGTGCCTGTGTCTCCTTTGCACAAAACCACCTCGACAGATCTCAGCTTTCAGCTCTGACTGGTGCATGGCACATCCATCACGTTGCCCTCATTCCAGCTGAGGCACCCTTTCCTCCCTGGTGCCCAAATCCAGCTGGCTGCAGTGGAGCTGGGCTCCCCTTGCACACCACCATCCATTACGGTGTGGATCTGTCACCACGTCCCATTTGCTTCTCCACACCATCTGTTAAACCCAGGGGTGCAGCAGAATCATTTATCTTCTTGTTTTTAACACCAGCCCTTCTTTAACATTGCAGTTAGCCTTTTCCTACCCCGAAGGACACCTGCAAAATGCAGAGGGAGCAATGGCATGGCCCAAAGTCATGGGTGTGGACAGTGCAAGCCCACAGGAAGCCCAGACAGACAGACAGACAGACAGACAGCAGTGCCTTCTCTCACAGATTGCTGAGATGTAAATTACTATGGCTAAAGGCCAGAATTTTCTCTTTTTCCCCATTATAAAACCAAGTACACTGTGATGTTCTTTATCCCTAAGAAAGAGAGCAAAGAAGTCAGCACTGCCAGGCCTGTGTGGGCTGAGTGTGGGAGTGCAAAGCTTCACCAGCATCTCCCCTTTCACAGGGATGTGGGAACACAAGACTTGTGTCTCCCATTACCACTCAGAGCAGATCGAGTTTGGAGCATCCTCCCCTGTCCTCACCACAGCACCCCCAGTCCTCTTTCTCTGTGGGATGGGATGCTACAAGACCAAGAAATGTTAGACTTCAAAGTAAATAAATTTATCACAGGTCACAGCCTCTTAAATGACACTTTAAAAAGTCAAGTGTTGGAGGAGGTGGTGGAAGACAGTGGGTAGGTCACCCTGACCCAGAGTGTGACAATCTGCCCGAACCCATTTCCTGAGAATCATCCTTCTTGATTCCTTCTTTCCCTTTACACCAGTCACTAATCATTTTGTTTTCTTCATGTCTTTCATCCTCACACCCCTTGATCTTCGCTCCATGTTCTGGCTCTTGTTTTGAAACGTGTCCTTCGATACCACGAGGGAAGAGTCCCGAATCAGGGAAACATGGCCAGAATGTACAACTCATAGAGGGAAAAGAGTCTAATAACAGGTTATTGCTGAGGGCTCTGTGGAAAGAGAAACACCCTGCACCTCCAGACCTCTCCAGATTTAACAGGCTGGTAGCAAAGGCCACGCTGGCTCCACCACGATTTGGGAGCCATCCTTTGACCCCTGAGCTGTCGCCCTTTTTCTCACTCGTGGCAGATGCTGAGATCCAAATTCTTAGTTCCCAGGATTAGCTTCCAGCTTGTTCAGTGCTCTTTCCAGAGCTACAGGCAACAACACGAACAGGGATA
This sequence comes from Brachypodius melanocephalos, assembly GCA_013398615.1. Lineage (NCBI taxonomy): Eukaryota > Metazoa > Chordata > Aves > Passeriformes > Pycnonotidae > Brachypodius > Brachypodius melanocephalos. The sequence continues at coordinate 4,053,737 of VZSR01000393.1, forward strand.
TCAACTTGGATCATTTAACCTGCACATTCCAGGCATGAGACCTGTGGAGATTGTTTGTATCACTGCAATTACTTTCATACAGGTTGGTGAAGTCAGATTCATTAGCTCAGGTTACAATGACCTATACAACATGCTTAAAACCCATTTATCCTATTAAAGGGATTTAAAACTCGCCTCCTTTCATGAGATGTCAGTGATTCTTGATTTATGGTTTGGTCACGCTTTAAAAGTGAAAGCAATTACCTCTCTTGCTATGGTAAAAGCCCACTGCCTCAAGGCTGCCAGAATCCATCCATAATTGAAGAGCAGCAGCTCTGATGTTCAGCTTGGCTGACAAAAGCATTGGCTACAGAACCCCTGCCTCGATGGTGTCTGCACTCCAGGGAGCCCTGCACCAGCTGACAAATTCTGTCAGGAACCAATTGCACCCCAGGATGGATTTGTGCAGGGTGTTTCCTGGCACTGGCAATACTTTCCATTTATGTAGCCTCAGACTTTTGGGAGGGGAAAAAAAAAAATCCCCACCCAATTTCCTTACAAATGCCAAGGTTTTTTTTCTTTTTTTCTTTGAACCCTTTTTCTTTGAAGCCTGCACGAACTGATTCCAAATTAATTTCTCTCAGCGTTCCTAGAAATGTGATGACTGATGCACAATGCCCTCGGGGGTTGCATCATTTTAGGAAAATCCAGTTGACTTTCAAAACACAGACATAAACAGGGAGAAACGAACAACACAGTGACCCAGAAAAGATCCCAGAATCAGTCTCTTTAGGAAAAATATCAAAATTTACACATTTGTCCCAAACGTGCTGCAAATATGATTGGTGCCCAGATGAGTACTGATGGCTACGTGTGGTCTCTTGGCTTCGAGCAAATGAAAAGTGACCATTCTGGTTGTACCTCTGCAATGCTTTGCCCAGGTGAGTATATTTGCAGCAAAACCAGAGTGTTTTGACATCACTGAGACCTGAAAGTTCCCTGGAAGCATCCTCTTGAAACAAAGAATACATACAAAAATTCTAAAAGCTTTTCATATGCAAAAAAAAACCCTCTCACACATGCCAGATGAACATGGAAATTATTCCCTCTTTTCTGAAGAGGGCAGGGACTCAAACTGGCAAAAATCTGAAATAATTTAGTTTAGAAATAATTACATTTCTGTCCGTGCTCATTAAATTAGATAAAGTGACCATTACCTTTCTCCTCATTGCTGTTTTTAGCTCCTCCTAGTGAAAAATGAGTCTGACCAGCCTCCCACAGGGCTCATATCAGTTTTAGGATTAATCCTTGTCCCTGCATGAGTGACTTGAGCTCCCCATTCTCCCACACCACCTCCTCTATCCAACCCAAACCCCTTGTCAGAGCTCTCATTTGAGCACACCTTAAACTTTCTCAGCCTTTTTCCTTCCCTCCAGCCACATGGGCAGTCCCACACATGAACCCTCCAAGAAATGCAGGGTTGGTCACCAAAACTTGCCCTCCACATCCAGTCAGTGACACAGCCACAAAAATGAACAATATTTTACCCATCTTGCAGCAGGCAGGGTTGTCATCAGGGGCCCCATAAAGAGGAGAAATGGAGCCAGAATAATTAAAAAAAAAAAAGAAAAAGTTATGAAAACGAATTGCTTGGTAACTCACCTGTCTCCCCAAAGCTGCAAATCTTCAAATCAATTCCTCACACGAAGGGAGAGCCCAGAGCAATGAATGCAGAGCAGGAGAGTGGGACCCCCAGGACAGAATTCCTTTGGAAAAAGCATCCAACAGCATTTACTTCTTGGTCTCAAACTTCCTTCCAGAGGCTTGATCAGAAGGATGTGAATAAAACCTGCTCTTCAATCATGATTTCCACAGTTTATAACCCCTTTTTACTCTGTACACATGAGTTTGTAATAGATACACACTTGATTACTGTGGGGCATTAAGTGACCTTTTAGACTATTATTCATCATCCTTTTTTTAGGGCCACAGCCAATTTCTTCAGTTTCTCAGGGGCTTTTTCCTCACACCACTTGCACTTCTTAAAAAAACTTATCTTTGAAAATAGGCCCAAATCGGGATACTTAGCTTGGGGTTTTTAACACAACAGTTTCCACTGCTAGAACTCAACATCCTCTCTTCCCACTCCCCAAATATCTTTGTATCAGATCAGCCTTAATGGCAAGCAAAGGACCACAACACCCAGACATTTCTCCCCAAGAGCATGACCCAGTGTCAGCACTAACATCCACGTGGGCTTGTTGGCCAAAAACACCTCCAATTTATCCTGCCACCCTCACACCTGGGATTATTTGCAATGCAAGCCACGAGCAAAATAAACTTCCTTCCAATACTACAGCCCATTAAGCGACACATAATTCAATAATGTGTTGCAACAGAATTATCTTTAAAACACAAAGTAAGATCCCTGTAGGAACAAAACGATAACAATCTTTGATATCGCAATTATTAGGGAGCTGCTAAAGTATCTCTGCAGTTAGGCAAAGAAACATATAATGACTATTTAGAACAGAAATTTCCTGGGAAATAAAAGTTTTAAAAAAATAAAATTAAGCCAAAACTTCCAAGTAAATGCCTAATTTAATATGTCTGCAATGTGCAAGATAATGTACTTATTAGGAAAGTCAAGGGGAGAGAAAAAAAAATCACATTTTATAACGGCAGCCAAATAACAAAGCAACAATTAAAGATTGTTATGGAGATTGCTAGGCAAAGCAGCTGACTGACTGCAAAGACAAATTTCGGTTGTACAGCGTGCCTGAGGGCAAAATTCCAGCCCACAGAATTTACACCCAAATTGGGTGTGAAGGGAAAAACAGCCACCTCCATCCTTGATGGAGATAGGTTCACCTGGCAGAGCTCCATCACCCTGAGGGCAGCCAGAGCTCACAGGCTGCCAC
>VZSR01000393.1:4802120-4828158 GCA_013398615.1 Brachypodius melanocephalos
AATGTGGTAACTTTTTATTACTTGATTTTTCAGAGATTTCTGGCTCCCAATATTCCTTAAGCTTCCTATAGAGAAGACTCTACTACTCTGTTTTAGTGAGTTTCAGACTTACCTTTGTGTCTGGGAAAGGCTGAGAAGGGGCAGGTCAGACATACAAGAAAGTTTTAAAAAAACCCCACTTACCAAGATGATTGTCTGGGTGATTTGTAGTTGGATTCCTGAAAGATCTCTTACATGGTTCAAGAGGGGCAGATTCTAATGTGTGTTTGAGTCTTCACATTCACTGCTTTTCAGGAGCTCTGAGGGAACACTTCAAATGTGTGAATTCAGGACTGTAGCCCTTGCTGTCCTCAGTGGAACTCTGTATCCTGTATCATAGTGGTATTAAAAAAGTTTATAAAATAAGAGTATATGATACTTAAATTGAACCAGACTTTATAAATGTATAAAGGAATATGTATCAGCTTTTACTGTCATTGTGTAGCTAATCGAGACCTCTAAAGACAATTTGTAAAATAACCTTCTCATTTTATGGGTGAAAGTGGCAGAGCGAAATAAAATAGCTTCTGTTTTCCCAGTATCTTTGACATGTAAAAAGCAGGAGTTTGCAAAGGTCATGGAAACAGTTAAACCACAGTTTAAGACAGTGGTTTTGCTCTCCTTATTCTGTTTTTCTAACCTTGTATTTGCAGTTATTTTTTCAGCTGCTTTGCTTTATTTACCCTGAGATAAATAAGAGGTGTGGTAATATCCCTGCTGTTAAAACAGTATCAGCAAATAACCCGTGTGAGCCCAAGCCTTTCCTTGTTGAGAATCCAAATTTCAGAGGGGATGGGAGGTTTCTACACCTCTGTTGCTCACAGCAGCAGTGTGTGCATCTAGAAGGATCCTGTGCCTGAAAACAAGTTTTTTTCCCCCCCCCCTTGGGAATCTCTTCAGTTTAACTAAAGAAAACAAAGTGCTCTGATGAACAGCAATTGGAAAAGTGAAATAAGTAATAAATTAAGTACCAAGATGCTGTGCTTCTCTCAGCAATGATGGAAGTCAGTTTTGGAGGTTGCACTGGGGTTTATAAATATCAGTGGACAGACCTGGGTTTACACAGACTTTTTGATGTTTTGCTTTATTTACAGGCTGTCAAAGTGTGAAAGGGGAAAACAGAGAGTGGTCATTAACAGCAGCAAACCTAAATAAATTGCTGCCTTGCTGTGGGTCAATACTACCTGTTTGATAGCTCCTGAAAAGGTGGAGAAGGGAAATAAAATCCTGTGTGATTTGGTTAAACTCTGAGTCCAGGCAGATCATGGACTTGTAGACTTCACTAGAGAAGGATAGGGTAAAGATTGTTTCACAGCTCTAGAAGGTGTAGGGGGTGCTTTACCAACCCCTGTGAGAACAAGGTTATTGCTACAAAGAATTAAAATTTTATTCCCAACTTGTATGACCAAACAGGATGTGCAGATGAACTTAACCACGTATGAGGCACATCTGGGATGAAAATGGTGCAAGTAATGGACAGAGAAATGGCAAGGAAAATATTGAATTTCCTTAGCAAAAACATGCAGTGATGATGAAAAAATAAGTTGATCTGGTTTTTTGACTTCCTGCATCTCTCACAGGAGAACAGAGCATTTAGAAGGAATTTGAGTAAGACTATGAAAGCCTCGAGGCAAGTTCAGGAGTGGCTTTCCATGCAGAGCAGCACCTGCCCAGGGCTGGCAATATGGACAGCTTGAGCTGGCATTATTTGGCACCCAAATACTGGAGCCAAATGAGATGCAGGAGTCACTAGAATTTCACAAATATTGCAATGAATAACTGTGTGTCTCCTAAGCAGCATTACTAATATGCCTGGAGAACAAAAGCAGCAATTCCACAGTCAGTGTTCTGTGGCTCTAGTAATCAAAGAATGCCAAAAGTTAGAAATGAAAATGCTATTAGTTCATCTCCTCCTATAAAGGGATGTTTCCTTTGTTATGTATGATGGTAATTAGCTGGCCTGCAAGGGGAGGAGGTTTGGAACAGCAGAGATTTAAAATAGTGATGGAGAGTCCAGAGCCTGGGAGGATGAAAGTGCAACTGAGGATTATCAGGACCGAGAGCTGTGGTTTAGTACTTTCCACCTCCAAAGCATTGCATAGATATTAACCAATTAATCTTCGCAAATGAGCCATGAAAATGATCGGTGGCTTTGTTGAAATCCAAACAGTGAAATCATGTTTCAGATTTAGCACTTAATGTTCCCAATCTTATGGTTTAGACAGGAGGGGGAGAGTCTGAGATTTGCAGGAGCTGCTGGCTCCAGGTGAGGATCCAAAACCACCATGAATTTACCCAGGGGTGTCTGGCTGGAAGATCCTTTCAGAGATTTAAAGGCAAGCAAGGACTGCCTAGTCTGAAGCGTAACATAAGCTGTACAATTTCACTAGTGGTATTCCTCTTAAAGTTCTTTTGCTTGTGGTTGAGCTCAGGCGCATCTTTTCAAAAGAAGGTTTTGGGTTTAGTATTCTAGAACATAAGTGATTTGCCACATTTCTCTAAGACCTGCTGAAACAACGAGCTAGCTTTCCTCCCACTCTCTTCTTTGAAGTAAAGCAGTAAAGGAGAGATGCTTAAAGACTGAAATAATTGTTCCTTTCTATGTGGAGGCTGAGCTGGGTTTTATAACACCTCTACTGCTCATCTTATAAGGCCAGAAATATAAATACTACAGTCTTGAATGTTTTCCAAATCTCTTTTGTACAATCCCACAAACATTCTGGGGTTTCCCAGCATTTTTAAAAGTATTTTTCAGTTGCAGTGCCATGGCTTTTGGAGCAAATAACAGGTGTGTGAGTGTGTTTTCAATTCTGGGATTTGCTCTCGAAGAAAAATAATTAACGCTGGCAGGAGTTTGATTGCATTAATTCACAAAAAGAAACACCCAAATGATAAATCCATAGTGGGAGAACTGCCCATATGTTACATATTGGCTTAACATGGATGAGGCATTAAATAAACTAAGTCTGAAAAATAAAAACCTTATCAGCTTTATTAGCGTTGAACTCTGTGGCTTCCACTGGGGCTGACACACTTAATTAAAGATGCTCTGGTCTAATTAGGTTGCACATCAAAAATACAAATACAAGTTGGATTTTTTAAAGACCTGTCTGAGTTCCAATTCCCAGCGTTGTGAATATTTATTTTATTCAGTTAGTCTCCACCTAGACCAAATGTTGTTAGGCTAGCTAACTGGAAAATACAGGGATTGGAGGATTTAGATTTCTTGCACTGAATGAGGCTGGCTCAGATCCTGAATGTCTATATATCTGAGGAACACAAGTGTAGGCAAGGGAGAAAGACGACTTTATTTTGAATTTTAAATCATTATCTGATTCTGTTTGAGTGGCTTAATTCTATTGGTGACTAGCTCATGAAGAAATCCATGGCCTTCATTTGTTTTACTGCCTGTGGGGTTGATTCCCCTGTGGGTCCAGTCCAACCTCCATGGAGGTCAGTGGGAAGACTGGCATTGATTTAATAGGAGATGGTTCAGAATTGATGGGAATGCTGCGTGTCACAACGGGGGAGTGTTCCTTCTTTCTACCATCTCCTGTGCTTTAAAAATGGAATTTTCCTTTCGTCAAACAGGGCAGACCTGTCATTCCCTGTCATGCATTCCCATCATTTTCTCTGTAGGCAAGGTTGAGCATGGAAGTCTTTGATTCAGCCCCTCCTTTTCCTGTATATTGTTCTTTTTTGATTGATACTGCAACTCTGTAACCTTGTCAGCTTTTTGCTACTGTTTTTGGATTAGTTTTTGAAGGTTTTTTTTTTCTTTAATTTGTAAATTTGTAATTTTCCACTATGCAAGTTGCAGGAGAGCAGATCTGAACTTCACCTCCCATCTACCAGCAATAATTTTCATTCCTGGTGATGGCATTTGTCAATCCTAAATCACTCTGAACCAGATGCTGCTATTTCTAATGCCTAACCAGATAATTATTGCTCAGCCAAACACACTGGCTGGCGACAGGTATGACGCGAGAGCATTTCTAAACATTTTTGTTAATGGAAAATGGATAGCCTTTCTGAAGATCAATGTGTTGCCAAATGGACACCTAGAAAAAGCTTGGTGGCCACAGTGCTAAGTCTGGCCCCATTTGCAGCTGTGAACATGACAATATTTCCCACATATTATCCCTGTCACGTCCTATTGTGGAGGTGTTTTGCTTTTGCACATTCAGTTAACGTTAAGTTTTCTTAGCCTGGCCTCTTTCTGGTCACTGTCTGCCTTTTGCAGTTTGCTGCAGCAGGGTTAGTTGCTGGAACAGGACTTTGGAGTAATTTAAAACTGGTTTTTGAGAAAGGAGACAGACAATTCTGATTTATTGAGAGTGACTTAGTGCTAAATGGAGTGCAACTCCCGGCTGCCTTGAGCTATTTTGGCTTTGCTTCCTGCTTTGCTCCATGTATGTGTGTATCTGTGTGGTTACATCCCTACGGATTCAAATCTCACCCTAGAGCTGGAGAAAGCAGCACAGTCCCCTTGCTCAAACACTGAGCCACCTCCAGACAGCTGAGTGCTCTAAGTAGATGTGATGTCTCAGTGGCTTGGTTACTCTTTCTAATAATTTCTGCTGAACAAACCTGCAGTAATGACACAAGCTGTCCTCATATTGTGTGCCCTGTAACTCAGAGCAGCTTCAGGATCCACATTCCCCATGATCTGCCTGACTCAGGACAGAAATCCAGCTGCAGGAGGTGCTCCAAGGAGCAGAGCAGAGGTGCTTTCCTGCCAGGAGCCATCCTGCGGGGACACTGGAGAGCATCATCAGCCTACCAAGGGCTTTCCTGTGTGGGCAGGGGGTGGCAACGTGGTCACCACTGCTGCTCTCAGGATCCTCTTTGCTTGGAGACCACGCTCATGATTTTATTTTCCTGACACCAGATAGCGTGGCACGCCAGGCAGCTGTAATCAGAGCTGTGATTTGCTGCTCCTCTCGGTGTGCTGCTGTCTTCAGGCTCTTGAGAGAGGAAAGGTTTGGTGCATAAATTGTGAGCCATGACAGGGAGTGTGGCCTTGTGTGTTTTACTGTTGGTATCAGCCATCTCAGAATGGAGTGGCAGCTTTATCACGGAATATCCAGCTTTTTTTTTTTTTTTTTTTTTTTTTTTTTTTTTTTTTTTTTTTTTTTTTTGTTTTCAGATGAAGTTAGACATTTAGGGATAGATGTAACCTCTTTCTACTTTCCGAACATACATTATCTTATGGCACCTTATGGAGCTCATTTTAAACCCTGCTTCAGGGCAAAAATATTTATGGCATACTTTAAATAAAACATATTATGTGTTTTGTACAAACATATGTATCACTGTCCCTCTCGCTGGAGCTGATGTAATTTCTGACACCAAGTGCTGTGCCTCATGCAAAATTCATGACATGCCATTGAATGAGAATGAATGTTCCTTGAAAATACAAGCTTTTCCAGCCATGATAACCACTTAGTTTTCAGTTTCAGGAACCAAAATCCTTCCTTGCTGTGACTGTTTGAGTGAAACACAGTGTCAGTGACTGACAACTTCAGGTTGAGCATGGTTTTCTTCTGCAGATGGGTTTTTTTACCTCTAAGTCAATGGTATTTGTGGATCTATATTCAACATAAATTGTCCCTTAGAGTAGCAATGGTCAGTGAATGCTTGTCTCACTTGTGGATATATAAGCATCCCATTGTTAAAAGCTTTCAATACTCAAACTCTTCATTTCTAATTCTTATTTATAAAGAGAGAGGGAAAAAACAGTTCTGCCAACAGCATACATGTGGTGGAAAATTACCATAAAATCATCACGTGCTGCTGCAGGGTGTTACAGGCATAAATTAAAGACCAAATTAAGACTGAGGGGAGACTCATTGCAGATGCACCTTCCTCATGTAGGTGAGGAGAGGAAAGAGGAGGGGCAGGCACTGATCTCTGCTCTGTAGGACCAGTGACAGGGCTGAGGGAATGGTCTGAAGTGGTGTCAGAGGAGGTTTAGGTTGGATGTTAGAAAAAGTGAGCGGTGGGATGCTGCCCAGGCTCCCCAGGGAATGGTCATGGCCCTGAGGCTGCCAAAGCTCCAGGAGTGTTTGGACAACACTCCCAGGGACAGGGTGGGATTGTTGGCGTGTCTGTGCAGGACTGTGAGTTGGACTCCTTGACCTTGTGGGTCCCTTCCAACTCAACATATTCTGTGATCGTGTCATTTTGTAAATCTGCTTTGTTTTTAGCACTCTGCAGGCAGTAGAAGCAGTCCTCAACCTCAAGGAGGAACAAAATGAAGAAATAAAAGAGCACAAAGATAGTGGGGAAATAAATGCTGAGTTGAGAGGGAGAAAAAGCCCCAAGAACAAAACAAACAACAAACCCCAGCCTTTGAGAGGGTGAAGAGCTGAGCCTTCTGGAAGGCAGCTGTGCTGACCTGGGCTCCTCTGCTCAGCCCCCCAAAGGCAGCAGCCTCTGCTGGGAGGGGATGCTCTCCACTCCTGTGTCTGTGGAGCCAATGAGCAGTGTTTAGAAGCTCATTCTGTCAGTTCCTCAGCAGCTTCATCTCTGCTGCAGAAGAGGAGGTGGAGAGTCACCCTTAGAGGTGACTTCAAGGGCACAGAACATCATGATTACCTTTTGAACAGCTCGGGGGGTGATTGAAGCTTAACTTTAAAAAGGAAATATGAGTTAAAAATTAAAGATTAGAAAACCAAGACTAAGTTTGAAATAAAGGCACTGTTCTTAGCCCTTCCTGGCCTGGCTGTGCCATTCACAGGGTGTGCATGTGGTGTGATTTGTGGTCCTTGAAGACATGGGACATGGATTTCTTGCAGGGAAAGTGCCTTCCTCCGTGGCTGAGGGGCAGGCTGCCTGGCACTGTGCATACATGATGATTTCTATGGTTTGTAGCACTTTGAAGGCCCAATACTGTGATAACTACTGCCCCTTAAAACCACTCTGGGGTGTTGGTGAAACACAGCAAAGCCTGTTGAGCCCTGTTAGCTGTGAAGGCTGGAGAGTTCTCTCTCACATGAGCAGTAACATCATCTCCTTGTGCAGGAAATCACTATTCTGACACACCTGGCTCCATCTCCCTGCCATTAAACCCATTAATACAACAAATGGCATTTCACAATAAATACATGCCACTTCCATGATTTGAACTGGTCCTTTGATTTGTTTCCCATTTTATGTTGTTTAGACAGACTGATTTAGACAGTTAAAAATCCACTTAACTGTGATACATTGTGACTGTGTGACAGACAATAACATTGATATATATGACTAGATGAGTCTCTAATTAGATTTTGGCAGCACTGTCACAGTCAGGGAAAGTTTCCACAAGTACTCCATTGAAATATTATTTCATGCAACCTCCTGGAACAAAGGCCATTTTTAGTTAACCAGGTCCCCTCAAAAAGATGTTAAACTTAATGTTATTTTTTTTTAGTGGCCTCTGCCCTTGCAGTGTCTGCCTTCTCGAATATACTCTTTGGTAGCAAAATAAAATGCATATTTAAAAAAGTACATAAAGCAGATAAAAATAGGTTAAAAAATGATAAGTGAAGCTTGCCCTGGATGTTATATTTAAAATCAGTTGTCAACATGGAAGGGACATTTGATAAAATATTATTGTTCTTTATATAGGAAAGAAAAAATTTAGAATTAGGGACTGATTATGTGATTACATAAGTAGATGTTGAGACATCTCTAATGATGCTATTGGAGTTGTGTGTGTGGATTGCTCTATGTGAAGAAAAAAAAAAAGAGTGAAGGAGAGTGGCACTGTGGGAAGAGCCAGGATGTCTGGAGTATATTGAATATTGAATGTTTTCAAATTGCATCAATTTCAATGGCAGCAGGACGGTTTTTGTTGTTGTTTTTGATCCTATAGAGATTAATCCTCTAATAAGCAAAACAAGGGCAGTTGGACAGTCATTGATGTCTTCAGCAATTTTGTCATTAATTGCAAGAAGTGCAGAATTTAACCTGGTTTTCTCTATGCATGTCACTGAGGAGGTCAGTCTGTGCAAAAAGGTTATTGAGATAATTTCAAGTGTGAAGGCAGAATGTGTCACACCAATGTCTTTCCAGAATCAGGCTGTGGCTTATCTTCATACAAAAATAATACATGTGGAAATACAACTGGAAATTTCCTGTTCTTGCCCCATGTGTATTAATGTCAAAAGTGAATGGCAACTGCAGTATTTGAGAAGACTTGCTCCTCTCCCATGCCAATCCTGTACAAAACTATCTTTTTCCATATATTTTTGAGGAACTGGAGTGTAGTAAACTGAAAAAACAGAAACAGGTTCTGTGGACCCTGCAGCATGGTGTGATCAACTGAGCTAAAATACTAAATATCCTAGAACTGCAAGAAAAAAGTAACTACTTACCTCTGCTCTACCCTTTGATTTGTGAGGAAGACTTGTTTGGGATCAGCTTGTAACACCCAGGGAAATAGAAGATTTCCATGCATGAGTTTTAAGGGCGAACACTTGGCACCTACTAACTTTGTGCTGTCATGGTAAGCCTTGCCAGAAAAAAAAATACACCCTGCAGAGCCGTTTCAGGTGACCATTTCTGGGATGTTTAGCTCATGTTCTAGTCTTTCTGGGATGTTTAGCTCATGTTCTAGTCACCCCTCTCTGTCTCCTCCTTGAGCTCTAATTTTATTTCCTTTGGTATTTAAGTCCTGTTTCAGGGCAGGAGCTTAATTTTCCTCAATAACCCCAATTTGCCTTTAACAGTAGATCTGATATCTTCTCTACTGATGGAAAAGATAGGAGACTGTTAGCACTGGGATATTTATACTGCGCTAATGCGTTTTAACCCTCTTACCGAGCAGTGCTGATGGTTTAAAATAATGACTAGGCAATAAATTTTTAGTGGGACAGGTGTACAAATAGTACCCAAAAGAGAGTGGTGCTCAGGGTCAGTCTATGAAAAGAATGGTGTCCCAGATTATAGTGCAAGACGAAACTGTTTCATATGCTGGTAAATCCTGACGACACATGGTTCTAGCTTGAGCCACCAAGACTTATTTGCTGTCATCAACAAGATCCACATGTATCCAATACTCAGATCCATCTGAGTCAGAGTTGTCTTGGCTTCGGTGTCAGAACTATTCATCCAAAGGGAGCGGGAGTGTCCCTGCCACCAAGTGACTCCAGTGGGAACCAAAGCTGCACCCAGGAAAAGCCTGCTCTTGTACAGTTTGTTACAACCCTCTGCTATTTCCAAAACCTCCATGTGACTCCTGGAATTCCTATTGTGGCTGTACCAGATGTGGGTAGTGGGAAAACAATTAATGAATCCTGACTTCAGTACAGGACAGCATAACTAACTTGTGCTAACTGAACTCTTACTGTCATTTGGTAGCAATGGGGTTTTTTTTCCACAATGAAGACATTTTTCATAAATACTTTCTTGGTAGAAAATTTTAGAAAGCACCAAAAAGTTTTATTTTACATTGTTTCTATTTTGAGCTCCATGCTTCAGCTTTCTTACTAGAAAAAGTCAGGTTTTGTTTTCACAGTTTAAAAAATGTCTGCACTAAACCAGCTCTGATATTCACACTTCAGCATCTGCTTCCCAACAAATCACACTTTGTTTTTGAATAAATGAATAAAGAATTTGGAGCAGAAAGTGGAAAGTGAGTAGGTTTACACCAGATGTAAAAAACCCTGATTTAAAGTATGAGTAAATGGGTAGATCCTTTTGGCCTAAGTGGTTCATCACCTGTTTAAATCACTAACCAAGCTTCAGTGACATTTCTGTACCTGGATAATACTCTGCTGGCATTTACTAGTTTCGTGCTACACGATGTTTGAAGAATCCAGGAGCATTGGTTTGTTCAACAGATAAATGTTTTGAGTTCTGCAGCCAAATGGGAGCTATTACAACCTTGCCAAGGATAGCTTTCAGTGTGATACAACCAAAACGTTGTGTGCCCCTGCTGAAGGGAGCAGGGTCACTGCAAAGGCTGTGTGCTTCAGTGGTAGCCTTAAATACCTGCACAGCTCACACTTTCCCCCCTCAGGACACCAGGCTTGTGAGATAATAAATACAGCACTTCAGAATGCAATAAAACACTCATCAATTGTCAAACGTGGCATTGACCTACCCCGTGTTCCAGTGTGGATTTATGCCATCTGATTTGGAGGAGCAATTAAAAATTTTCAAGCCAGCAGTCAAATAGTTTTATTCTGTAGTTAGTTATCATAGTGTCAGAGATAGTCCACCTGTGGAAAATATGTCAGTCTAGCAAAACATGTCGTTTACCTCTTGGTAATGCTTGTATGTCCTTCCAGATATCTTTTTTTTGTTTGCTCTGTTATTGCTGAACAACTGTGAACATCACATGGCTGGTGTTTGAATTGGTTATAATGTTTCCTTTCTTCTACTTAAACTGCAGAGAGAGGTGACTGTTCAGTCCAAGGTCTTGGATTTTAAATGAACAGGGAGCTGTTTCTTCATCATTCATTACTTCACACCTAAATGACAAACCACAAGCATGGAAAAGGAAGGTGGCACGAGTCTTTGTCAGCAAATAGGGACATCCTTCAAATTGTAGCTTTTTTTAAGAGCACTTGGCTACTATAGAATATTGTCTACTCAGTAATTCAAAACACTTTACCTCTCTTTTGAGCTTCTTGGTCTTCTTGTACATGGAGGAAATGTCACTTCCCGATTTTGCAAATGGGTCTGCAGAAGAACAGGACCTGGAAAAAGCTGAGTGTCTTTATCACTTCCAGAGGGTGTCCCTGTAGCAGGCAGTGGGTTCATGGGACAGGTGCCATGATGTGCAGAACCTGATCTCTCAGACTCCTTTTCTTGTTTACCTTTAAGCAAGGTGTGTCTGGAGTAACTGAGGATGAGCAGAACAAGTCTGTTCTAAGCAGCTTCAGGTGACAAGACACAGCCAACAGAACAAGAGATGCTTGAAATGAACTCAATGTCCTTAATCCTTCTTTCCCATCAAAGACCGATTTTTTTTTTTTTTTTTTTTTTTCATGTCAGTATAAAATTATCTTTAGGGGAGATCAGAAAGAAGAGGAAAGAACAGAAAAGGTACAACTGTTTTTCTCCATGGAGAAATCTTTTGAGATGGGCATAAGGAAAAAATCCTGTCCTTAGAGCTGGCAAGTGTTGCCCCCATGGTGGTGGGTGGATGTTTTCCACATGTGTACGTGAGGGCAGCAAGGATCCTGGAGCTTGTTTTCCTTCTGTGTGCAGCACAGCACGTTGGCCTAGATTTTATTGCTGTGACCTGAACTCATCTTTGTACCATGGGGGAAATACTTGCAGTGCTTTACAGATCTCGGGGACAGTCTCATTTTCTCAGCACAGAGCTAATATATCAAGCTAATTTACTGCCGTGGTGTGTTGCAAAGCCTATATAATATTGAGTAAACATTGTTGGCTTATACATTAACTGTAACTAAAACCCAGTGCAAACTTTATTCTGGCTTCAGGATTTTCCTTGAAGGAGTGACTAAGAAAAGAAGCACAGACTTTTTTCCCCTTTCCCCCCCTGCTTTTTCTTTTTTTTTTTTTTTGCAGTGAGGAAACTTTACTCTTAAACTTGGCAGTTCTCTTAATTCTAGGTCAAGTGGCAGGCATGGTTAGGAGCTTTCTGTGTGGCTCCCTCAATTGATTCCTTTTCTTTGTCAGGATCCCTTAGTAGTGTTTAATGTGGTTTCTTTTTCCTGTGTGGTGTGCAAATATAACTGAATAAATAAGAATCTAGATGTCTGTCTGCTTGGAAACTTGGTAGAGCTGCTATGGCTTTGTATGGCTAAGGATTATAATGTTTTGGGTGATCTAAAAAAAAGGAAACCGAATACTTATTTCATTGAATTTATGTGGGAATCCTTGTCCGACGATCATAATGTGCTTTAACATCAGGACTGAATTACAAAATAACACGCTTGTATAAATGAACATCCTTTAGGAGAAAGTCCAAGGTGTTATTTTATTTTGCAAAAACTGATATTTGTCTTTTTATAGGTTAAAACCATTAAAACTTGATGAAAGAAATGGTGATCTTTTCTTATGGTTCTCAGTGATCCTGATGACTGAAGTTGAATCAGTGTCAGACTTTTTTCCCCCAGTATGTACATTTCTTAAGTTTACAGTAACCATGTGTTCTGTTTTGTATGGGACTTTCCCAGTTTCATATGTGATGCTGTCCCAGTGTCCTGGGAGCATGAAATAACATTAATCAAAAAGTGTAAGAGCTTTATTTGTATTCAGGGCATATTGCTCTGCTGAGTAAAATTAGTTCTGGCTTAACTGTGAACAAACTTTTCAGTGGATGAGAGTTAATCTTATTGAACAGTGGTAGGAATAAAAAGAAAAACATCATCAGAGCTGGTGTTTTGCTCAAAGTGAATATTAATGTCCCCTCCTTCTATGTTTCATGATAAACTCAATGAAATATTGAAAAAAATTCTTTCCCGTAAGAGCCAAATGCCACTCCCAGAGACAGATTCTGACAATAGGGACAGCAGCATTTATTCCTGAAAAACAATCCCATGTGTCTTCTGCAGGAGTCAGAGAACGAGTCACTGAAAAGCATCCCATTCCTTTGTTTCTAATATTTAATCACTTTTAGTCCCACCAGGTTTCTGACATGGGGGCAAAATTTCAGTGGAAGGAGTAGTTACAGACTTTGAACTCACATCCTTCACAGGAGTTTGCTGCTGCTGGGGTCTGATGTGAAAGTGTCACAATATGGGCTGTGATGCTTTCAGAGTTTGCTCCAGAACAAAAGATCATTTCTCACTGTTTTTCTTGCACCGTGGGGAGGGAAGGAAGCAGCCTCTGGGTTGTTTTCTGTTTGTTCTTCAAAGGAAGCCAATTGAATTGTGGTTTTGGTTTTTATCAAGTGCAGTCAATAGAAGATTCTTGTATTGAAGATGGGTAAATGGATTATATGGAATCCCATTTTTGCTTCTTTTTGAGATATGAATTAGATTTGGACATGAATTTTGGTGTAGGGAGTTTTTGTATGCTACTTAATTTTCTGATTGAGCCCAGGGATCAGAGTTCTACAGTGGATCAAGAGTCTTTTCTGTTCCTGCCTAAACCAGGAGCAAATGGATACTATAGATCTGATCTATAGTATATCTGATACTATATCTGATCTATCTGATCTGTCCCAGTGAGGACAATGGGAAGGCTGCCATTGACTTTGGGATTTGGATCAGGTGCCTGTTACAGTGATTTTATATATAAAAGCAAAATTCTGGAGGAAAACTATCTGTTTCAGGCTTCATTACAAGCTCCAAATTTGTACTGTTCTTTTTAGATGTTGCTTTTGGAAACTGTTATTATAATATAAGAAGAGTACAGATAATGTTTGATTCATTCCAGCAACAAGAAAACCACTACTCACCACCAAGGAAAGAAAGACAAGGCAGCCTGTTACATGCAGCCATGAGTCCAGTGTATTTTCATCACCAAGATTGCTGAATTTCAGAGATCTGCTTTCCCAGTGCTTGGAAATCAAAAATCTCCTACGGTTTTCTAAGATTTTTAAAGTTTCAAAAATTTTAATGAGTTGAGAAGAGATGCAAAGTCATGTAATGATGGAGCTGGAGCATTACTTAGTTCTGTTTCCCTGTCCATGACTTTATTCACTCAGTTACCATTCTTCTCATCATTTTATGATCATCTAGCAACCTTTTTCAATGCCAATTGGATTTTTCAGGTAAAGCCACTAATTTCGATTGTACAATAGAAATCAGCTTTCAATGGTATTTCAATTAACCTTGCTATTAGAGAAATTGCTTTTTGCCAATACTCAATGGTTGGTTGACATTCAGAGAACACACGAGTCCTTTAATACAATCTGTATTGAAAGAAAAACCTGCATTTGTTGTCTTTGAACTAGCTTCTTGTAGTTTGGGGAGTTGTCAATACAGCTGACACACAGAAGACTGAAAACTAATGCACAAAGTATTTTGAATTAAAAGCTTTCAAGCATTCTATGCTATATTATATATTCTGTTTTGTTTGGGCATAAATCCTGTACTGGATGGCTTTTTTTGTAGATGATGTCAGTTATTTACTGGACCCACTGCTGTAAATAATACACGTTTCTTGAGGTGCAGACAAGCTGCCACCAGTGCAAATCCATGAAAAGCTCTATATGGGGAACAAATGAACAAAACATTTTGGGGCAGAGTCTGAGACTTTTTTTTTCTCAGCAGGATAAAGACTTTGAAGGATTCTGGTGCTGGATTTCCCACTGGAGGGATGGCATTTTTAAACATGCTGTAAATTTTAATTGGGCCTTACAGTGAGAGATATTTGGAAGATACTGAACACAGGGTTGCAGACAATAGCTTCACTCAGCCCATCCTTGCATTTAGCATAGCATGAGTCAGTGGGGGTTTTTAAAGTTGTGTTTTCTTTAGCGAAGTCGGGAATAATCGGGCTAAACTGCCCAACGTGCCCATATTCTGATGTTTTGATGGCTTTTTATGTAGCCACGTTTGCTTTTGAAGGAAAGTGTTCAGGGTCTGATGTTGGACATTCACATACCAGTCTGTGTTTGCAAGCAGCTTCCAAGGAGGTTCTGTCTATGAATGACCCAACAAAGACTGCATGTGTGGGAAGGCAAAAATGCATCTGGAAATCATGCATGTTTTACCTCTGAACTGGTTCATGCAGGAATCTGATAATCTGGCTCCAGAGATTGTTCAAGGGATTTCTGGTTGGCATCTGGCTGAGTGGAGTTTATCACTTGTGCTCAAAGCAGTGCAGCTTGCTTTTAAAATGTCATTGTTTGTTTTCAGTCAAACCCTCAGCCTCCAATTTGCTTTTTTTTTCTGAAAATTCCAAATGTTAAAACCATCCCAGTTTAAAAAAAGTGCCCTTTTCTACTTTTTACACCTTTATTTGAAATCTGAGCCAGTCGACCCTGCCAGGGTTTGAAAACTTGAATTAACTGAGCAGTAAAGACCACTCTGAAAATGCAGCAGATTATAGAAAGAGCTCTAAATAAGAATACAGTAAAATAATAAAAAAAGAGACAGCCAAGTTGTCAGCAGTGTAACAGTATTTTAGATAATCCCCTCTGGGCCATTTTCTTAACAGCAACCATTTGTGTTTATCTGAAGATTAGTGCAGAGACTTTTGATTTTACAGTGCATGTTCCCCATTTACTTTTTAAAAAAATATTTATATGCTTTTACATATATTGCTTAGTATTCCATGTGAGGCAAATAATACTACATCGCTTTAGGTTTTATTGGCGAGGCATTTAATGTTTGGGATGGGGTCTGAAATAAAAAGGAAGCAAAATTATTTGGTCCTGTAGGCTGTTTAAAGGAGGATTAGAGCCAAATGTTTGGGTCCCAGGAAATTGGCCAAGCCTGGATACTCACAATGTCAACTTGCACGTACAGTACATAGTTTAATATTTTTATCATGAGACTTTTTTTTCTTAAAAAAAATAGCTATTTGCCATTTCAGCTCTGCTCATAAGACAAGAAAACAGCTGAATCAGTTAAAAATAAAAATATTCCTTTGGCTTAATGTGACAAGTAGAGTTTTGCCCAGATAGGAGTACAGATCTACTGTGCTAGAAAGAGGGAGATGTGGAATTATGAGAATATGGCTTTCACAGTAGTACCCAATCCTGTTCCAAAAAGAAGGGAAGGATTTGCCAGCACTGGCAAACAGGGGCTTGGGTTTCTGCTCGCTTTTAAGATGATTCTTTCATTTTCACAAATGTGTGAATAATAATGTTAGTAATGAGCTGTCAAAAAAGATTGTTATTTTTGCATCTGATTTAACCTCATTCAAACAGGAAAGGTGCATTAAAATAGTGGAAATCCTGGAATAAGAGTGGCTTTATCCAAACTCCTCTACTCGATCAAATCCTTGATCAATTGAAAACAGGTGTAAGTTAAAATGAAGCAGGAGTGTTCACACTGAGATTGGCCCTGGTTTAATTAAATTGATTTTCAGATCAATTTAAATTGAACTGATGCAATTTGCCCTGTTATTTAAATTAGGCCTGCAGGAGTAGTCTTGGAATGAGGGACTGTACACAGTATGTGTAAGAGTATCTGAATCAGAACCATTATTATTATTTACGGGAATCTACTTTTCAATGAATTATTTTTTTCAAATTAGGGGGTAGCAGCCGTAATAGTCCACTGGTGTTGGCTCTATTGATAATTATACCATTTTTCTCCTTTTCATAATTGTCCTAGTCTGAACTGTGCTATTTTAACAGAAAATGTTAATTATTTTATCAACAATTGGCAGACCCTGCTTCAATTTGCTGTTTTCCCTTTAACCAAAACAAAGATTACAGGCCCTGTTCCATAGCTCAGCTGCTGAATCTTTGCTAAGAAACTTGGGAACCCCTTTCTCATGAAACACTGTGTAAAGCTTTAAGCACTCTTTGAAGCTGAGTTGTATTAAATGATAGACAAAAAAAGCCCTCTGAAGAATTGGTGCTTAATTACAACTTAATTAGCATAATTATGCATGCTAATAGCATCTCAAATGAATAGCAGTTGTCAGGAGGTTGGGACCATCTGTAAGAGTGTCGGATTAATACATCATTTTTTATTTCTAACAACGCTGTAACTCTTTCCCTGAAAGTGATTTTCATTAATCAAGTTCATTTTTATTATATAGAAAATTTGGCATTTTTCATTATGGGCCATTATCCGTTTCCCCATGCAGTCCTAATACAATACTAATGAGACCCCATGTGGCTACTCCACACTGACAATGGTAGTACAGGTGTATTATTATAATTGTTACAAACAGCACATTGTACCTCAGGACTAGTAGAGTTCTAATCTCAAGATATCAGGGTTTCCACTTGGTACCTTCCCTTGGGCCCAGTACAATTTCCAGGGCTTTATGAAAAACATACATGTTTGTGGTTATGAGGAAGCAGATTTAAAGAGATAGAAGCGTGTTTGTTTTAGAGCTGGAGAACTTGGAAGTTCAGTAAGCTGCTTTGGAGATTTTTTTTTTTTTCTTTTACTCACTGTGCTAAGCTTTGAGCTTCAAAGAAATTGCTTCCTCTAAAAAGCTGCTGAGGGGCACGGGGGTGATGCAGTGGATGCTCTGAAAGAATTCAGCATTTACTTGAGAAATTTGTGTGAATGTGATCAAATTCCAGAAGTATTATTCACCATAAAATGTAGTAGGAAAAGGGCAGTGGAAAACATGTCCTGGATATCTAAATGTCTGCAGAAGGAATGTATGTAGGAGACATGCAGTCAGGTTCTAGTGGTACACAGCATGTACATGTGCACAGAAAGTGGTTTTTGAAAGTTTAGAACATCTTTTGTGTTCAGTCAGAGGCCAGGGTCTGCTGTCAGCCCTGCTGCTGGAAATCCAAAGCATGATGATTTAAGTCTCTGGACTTAGTTCAGATTTACAGAGCAGCAGCTTAGTGCATAGCTGACCTTAGTGCTTGTGTTTTAGCTTCAACTAATTGGTTAATGTTTGCTTTGTGGAGTCAAAAAGCTCTGTGTAAGCTCTAAGGATTATTTTTATTTAGTGGCATGTTGGTATATTCATGCCTAATGTTTGTGTTTGATTTTTTTTTCTCTGAATGCACTATGGTGGTTTTTATTTTTTTTTTTTTCAGATGAGATTTTCCCAAGGGATTTTTCTTTTTCCTCTTACTTTCCCTAAATAGCCTTCTGAAATCTAAAGGCCTTCCAGTAAATTCAGATTCCCTTTGGTGGCCTGACTACAGAATGAATGGAGCAGTTTTGGAAATGCATTTTTAAGGAGAGGGAGTGAAAGGGAATGGAGAGAAGGACAATCAACAAAGCTGCTGTGCCTGTATTTATCAGGCTGCCAGTGGGAGCTGCACAGCTCAGACTGCACTTCTAATCAACCCTAAACAAAAGAACATTGAAAATAGCTCAACTGACACAGCCCTCATCATAACTCAGGGCTTGGTGGCAGGCACCAGTAAATCCTGCTCTCTTGCTGTTGTTTGTGAATATATTTGTGCATATAAACCCCTCTTCAGCATCTACTGGGGGTTAGGAATCTCCATGGAAGTACCCCATCAACTTTCCCCCCACTGTTCCATCAATCCAGAGCAGAGACAAATGCCCTGTGACACAGGAACAGGTGGAGATTGAGAAAATAGGGCCTGGCCAGGACTGAATGAAGATTGCATGTAAATGAGCAGCAATAATATGTAAAACAAAAGCTCAGCAGAGGCTGTCCTGGTGTACAGCTACTCAAAGCATGACACAGACCCTGAGTGAAATAACTGCGGCACCCCAAGCTTAGTCCAATGTGCTTTAATGTAATTTTATGCTGAAAATTCAACGTGAACAAGCAAGATGGTGTTTAAGCTTGGACTAGAAATTGCTGGGACAGTGCCACAGTTTGTGTCTTTTATTGGTCTGCTCCATAATCTTCATATCAGGAAAAGCAGTCTGTGGTTGGAGCCTTCTGATGGTCTATAATCCTGCAATTTTGAAGGTACCAGCTAGTAACTCTTCAGGTAACTCCTGTTACCTGAAGTGTCTGGTTTTTATTAAGTTAACCTGGTAACTGCAAGTTTTTTACTGTAAAAATGGAGAGAGAATAATCTGTGACAGCTGCTGGTGCCCACGGTGGGATCAGCTTTAAACAAGTGAAATCTGAGCCTGCTCTGAGTTGGCCTCCCATGCCAACCATGGGGACCTGGCAGCTCCCAGTATCCTGGGATGTGTGCTGGTGCTGGACACCTTTTGTTCAGGGATTTTAGAGAAGGCTTAATTGTATTGCCTTGGATAATGTTTTCTGATGTCATTAAGCATCTACTGGAAAGCTAAGAATAGAACTTCAAAGTAATGTCACCTGTAACATTTGCATTCGGGTTTTTCTGAAGAGAAACACTAGCAGTTGCTGGAGCCCTGGGATTCCATAAATCACATTTAACTCTAAATTCCCCAAGGATACCAAAAAAATGAAGCTCCTTAAAAAACAAACCAACCTTCCCCAGAATACTGAAATTAAGAAGAGATTAATAAAAATCAATAAATATGTTTCCTTCTTTTGCCTAGATTTTCCTAGGGTTGTTGAATTTAATCATGGTGTTCTGTGGGAGGGGAGGTTGCATATGAAGCTTTTAAGTCTAATTGTCTCAGTCTGGCTGCCCTGTGCTCAAAACCTTCAGTGCCTGTTCTGTTCTCTGCAGATTTTAAATCCTGTGCATCTTTGGACCCTTTAGAAGGTCACTGTTGCATGGTCAACACCTGACCACACAACAGAGCCAGAAAAAGCTATGGCAGCTCCAGCTAAATAATCAATCTGAAGTATGCATCCATGGCTTTTTGGGTGGAGTTGTTGTGTTGCTACAAAAATCTGTGATATATGATATAAGGGAAACACTGAATTATGGATACTTTACCCTGGAGAGGTGGTGGAGCCTGTCTGTGGAGCCATGTGAGCAGTGAAGTGCTCTTGAGCATCGTGCACAGCGTCTGTCCTTGATCTGAGGCATCACCTCATGGTGGTCTCAGGGCAGCTGTGGCACCTCAAGCTGTTTGCTTCACTGCAGGGATGTTGCCTGGTCTGGCTGGAGGGACCTCAGTGAGGGAAAGGAGAGTGTCAAGGAATTTGGCTGTATTTTGGGGGTATATGACTTGTCTTATTTATCAGTCAGAGTGGGTTTTTTTTTCTCTTTTATTTTTTTTTTTTTGATGTCTCAATCATCCAAAAGATCCTGACCCCTCAGCTCTAAAAGATAATCCTGAACAGTTTTGGCTCTTGCCTTTTTCTGTGGCTCCTCCTAACCTTTTGCTCTACCACAAAATGCAGAGGGATTAATTTTCACTGATAGCACAGAATTTCATGATGGAGGGGAAGAGCAAACCATAGAGTGAGAAGCCCAATGCTGCTGAAATCTTAGATTTCACTGCTCAGCCCAGGCAAAGGAACAGCTTTCTGTGTTGTCATCTGTAGATTTGGCTGGAATTGCCTTCTCTGTGTGAGACCCAGGGTGTGCAGGGATGTGACTGCAGCAGGGAATGGGTGCAGGGATCCAAGTCCTGGCACGTGGGAGCTGGTTATTAGTTTGCATGAGGAGAATCACAGGGTGGAGGTTAGAAGTGGATGCAAAATATGTGCTGCAGATGGCTGTCTGTTGACATTGCCATGGACAGATTATGCTTTCCAGAGATAAAAGAGTAATCATAAACTGGATGTCCAGCCAGGAGAGTATATAGGCTTGAGTAATACACTTGGACTATGGCGTTACACTCCAAGTTCATATTAAGTACATATTTTCAAGAAATTTGTGGATTCTCAGATTCAGTCTTTAGTTCATCTTAAAAAAGAACTCCAGGCCACAAAGCTTGGGCCTGAATCCAACCTTTTGCCAGATTTAGCTGATCTGTCATCCAGTGTTTGCCTCTTGAGCTGGAGTTTTGTTGATGATGATTCTTAAACAAAACCCCAAAGACTCCTCTGTCGTGCAGGCTCTGAGGGCACTTCTGTGCCACCTTGTAGTGAATTGCTGATACATAAAATGTGTCTGACCCCCAGGCTTAGTGCCTGAAGATCAGACTGGGCAGGGGATGTGTCAGTGGCAGCTCTTCTCTGCTGCAAACATGCCTGGCTAATCTGGGCCCAAGAAGAAAACTTCCCAGACAAAGGGATTGGTAACACCCTTCCTCTGCTTTGCTCTGTTCTTTTTCAGCATCTGTGCTGAGCTTCATTCATGCTGTAGTTTTGACCAGGAGAGGCCCTAAATCGTGGCTGTTTGGCTAAAATCTGCTGTGCAGTGTCCCATGGAATACTTGTCTGGCAAAAGCCGTGGGATTTTGCCAGCAGATCCCTAATATCACCTTGGAGGTTGGTAACATGTTGGTAAAGTGTTGGGGTATGGCTGAAAGGGTTCCCCACAGCTGAGGAAAATCACACTTGTTGGGCTCTGATAAAAGACCTGTTGGTGGTGTGGTTAACAGCACTTACTAATGCATGAAACTTCCATTGTTTCTTAATTTTCTTGGAAGTGTTGTTTAGACCCTTAACGATACAGTGATAGGAAGTTAGATTTCAGTCAACATACTCAGGAATTGCCAGTATTTTAGCAATAAATTGCTAGCTAATAAACTTGTAGCTTCCTTTGTAAATGCCAGTTAAAGGCCTAAACATTCCTCTCAGAGTTAATTGCACATTTAGTGCTCGTGTAATTTTGAATTAATTACATGCCAAACGGATTTATGTTGTATGTACTTAATAAACCTTGGTAAGTGGCCTTTTAACAATCAGTTGGTATTTAGGATTCTGTTTGTGTAAAAAGAATGACTTATGACACCGGGTCATGACGTTTTTACCAAATCCTGACGTGCTGACTGTGGTGCCCCATGGTTTTTTTGGGGATTCATGACCAGAAGCTGCAGCATTAAAGGAGCACAGGTGTGCATCCAGTGCAGGCTTGTGAAGATTTATTGTGTCCCAGCTTGGTGCCATAGTCAGGAGAAGGATTCTGCATAAGCCTCCACGATCCAGAGCCCACTGGAGTGAGCAGAAGGGTTGGTGCTGGTTTTGCCTTAGGTTTGGGCTGTGTTGCAAATGTAGAACAGCTCTGGAAGCAATTGTGGCACTGCAGCAACAGTAAGAACCAGAGGCAAAAAAAGCACAGCACCCAACACCCTGCTGAAGTGGAAGAGAAAATCAGGGCCTGTTATTCCACATCCTTTTGTAAAGTGTTATTTAAATTGGGTTTCCTTCCCAGATGAGTGTTTAATATGTGAAATTTTAAGAAGCTTTACATCTATTGACATTGGTTGTGTAGACGTACATTCCAAACAGCAGAAACGTGGCTGTGCATGTAAATAAACAGGTAAACTAAATTTCCATGCAAAAATGGCTGCTGGGGTTGATCTTTTTTAGATGTTTTTGCTTTTAAAATGTTAGGCATTAAGAGGTTTGTTCAAATCCTTGTGTACGTATTGTCCTTAAGTTCTAGGGTTTTATTTTGTTTTTGACACACCAGGAGCAGTGTGTAATGTGTTTGATCTTGTGGCTTTACATACATGTATTCAGGTTTTTCATATCTGAGTAACAGCAACTGACTCCTAAAAGATTTTGCAACCTCTAACACACAAATGATAACCTGTAGGCTGCAGGCCCTTAAAAATTTAATTATCGACCTTCATTCCTTTTCTCTCTCTTCTGCAGCTTACACATCACTTAGTGCATTTAAATATGGAGTGAGTGCTCAGAAATAACTTTTCAGGGAGATATCGTTGTCAGGTTGTAGCGGTGCTGGAGTGTTCCTGTGACAGGAATTCCCTGCCAGAATAGCACATGGAATAGCAGGCTTTTGCCCTCTTTACGTGGAGATAAAGGCTGAGCAACTTGGGAATACAGAGGCAGGTCAGGGTGAAGAGAAAAGGCCAGCAATAAAATGAAACAGCACGTCCTTAGAGCCTGAAGTGGAGTTCTGCATAAAACAGAATGGTAGAAGTTCTTCCACTGCTGTGAAAACGTCTGATTTCCCTTGTTGTCAAGAGGTCGGGAAGGCAGGTTTACAAGCACCAGATAACTGATGCAGCACTATTACTAAAGATGTTCTGTTCTTTTTTTTGTCCTGGTGAATGCCATTCAGTTAAATGGTTACACCGCAGACTTGAGGTGTCTGAACAGCCAAGGCACCTGCAAAAAAGGTGTCATCTCATACTCTGCTGAATCCTGGAATAACTTAAACATTAATTTACCAACATACTGGGAAAAGAGCTGCTGTGTTGTGAAGTGTTTGCCCTGTTTGGCTGTGTGAGCCAGCAGCAGCACTACACAGAGAGGTGTCAGTGCAGGATGACAGAGCTCAGCACCAGGGCAGTGTCCTGGGTGAAGCAAAGGTACCTGCCTGCAGACTGCAAACATCAAGGATAATTTGTGAGGGCCAGTTGCAGAGCAAAGCCAGGGTGTCAGGTGTGGAATTTTGAGTTGAAAAACTCCCTGTTTCCGTGTGAAACTTCAGCAGGTAGGAATGAGAGAGGGGAGCACATCTTAATCATCTCACAGCATACGTTTTTTATGAAATGGGGAAATTGGGCTCAGTCTACTGAGCTCAGATATAGTCCCTATTACACTCCAAGCTCAAACTCACAATCAGAATTGATTTTGCTTGCTCTGTACAACACAGAGAAGCAGATGTATCACATATATTAATGAGCAGTTCTGCCCATCAGGGAAGCAATATTGCCAATCCCAAGTGCTCAAAGAACAGAAGATTGAATGATTGTGATAATAAGTGTAGAGTTCTCTTTCATCCCCACATTTCCAAGCACCTTCTTTAATTTTTTTTTCTACCTCTGAGTCTGTGTACCCAAGTGAGCTAGAAGTTAAGATTTTTAGGTGTTTTCCAAGAGGTTTGTTTCATAGTCCACCAAAGCAAAGCTTATCAGTTAACAAACACTGTGCCCTAATCTCCAGGGCCTTTTCCTGCCCTGCTTACAGGGAAGGGCAGGAACACTTATATTATCTCTGCTAATCTCTGTAAAATGCCCTGTGGAAGGACATCCATCAAACTCTCCTTAAAAATTGTTATTTTCCTCTGGATGTGTGCTCAGACAAGTTCATTAACCAGAGTCTTCCTCCTCAGAACTCCTTTTCTTGCTGCAGCTCTCAGAGCAGTAGGGTGGTGTTCCCATAGCTCCTGTACCTTGTACAATGTGGGTTTTAAGCCCAGTGCTGTCCAAACTTGTTTCTCCAGCTCTTAGTGCTGCTCTTGCCAGTCCTGGTGGTTTACTCTGGTTGTATGATAAGGGTCTTACAACACTTGAGTCACTTGGGTTAGGGGCACAGTGAAAACCTTTATAAAATTTTGTTCCATAACTGCGTTTTTTCCAGAAAGAAAAATTTATGGTATACTTTCATATGGGGGGTGGAGGGGTAGTGTGTTGAAAAACTGCCTAGAGATTTTTTTGAAATAGTAGTTCTTGTGTAGAAACCTAGGTTTTTCTTTTTTATATACGTGTTTTTCACGGTAAAACTGACTTCCTGAGGTAGCTTTGATTAGTATAAAAACCAAAGTGAACAAAAGCCTCAACCCCAAACTCCTGCACCAGAAGACAGAAGTTTTATAAAAGGGCTAACTATTTTCTGTTGTCCCCAAGTAAATAATTTTCTCTTTGTTTGTTTCATTCTGAAAAGTGAATCTGCCAAGAACTAATGCAGTGTCAAAGGTTAAAGCATAAACTAGTGCAGAGGGAAATTTAGGGAGAGAATAAAAAATGTAGGACAATCACTGAGGTGAGGAGATAAACAAAACTGTTCCCTGTTGGCAAAGGTTCTACAAAGGGCCTTGCATCTATTGTTCTGGGGTTATACACAAAGACCTAAAGAAAACTCTGCTGTACAGACAAGAACACGAGTTGTATTAATTATGCTGACTGATGTAAGGAGGAGAATTTGGGCTGGGTCCTAAAATGTAGAATTTTTTTGTTGACCACGTAAATACTCGGATACATTGTCACCTGGAAGAAAATATGAGTGCTCACCTGCTCATAGGACTGCAGGTTTTGAACTGCAGAAAATTCAGGAAGCACTGGCTCACTGCCCTCCTTTATCCGAACCCCAGAGAAAATAAAAATGGAAGTTTAAGGATCTCCAGCTTAACTCTATTACTGCTGTTTTCCTCTGTGGTTCTGCTCGTGACTGAGCTCAGTGGTTTTGGTTGGGTACCTGGTCAGGGTCTAAAGGCCTTGCTCTTTGGCAGGGCACATTTGTCACCAGTATTTTCAGAAAATCAGACTCTGCAGTGTGTGCAGCACCTTCCTATGGCTGGAGCTGTGCACGGCCTCTCCTTGGTAATTAATACAGATTAATTTAATGGGAGAAGAGGAGGGAGACAAATCCCTTTCTAGCAGCACTTCTTTGGGCAGGATCAAGCGTTACAGCAACACACACATGGCTGTGCAATGCCTTGTCCCCTCTGTCCCCATTCCCAGCAGGTTTTGACTGTCTCACCTTCCCCAGAAGCAGTCTAGGGGGTGTAGCTCTCCATTCCCAGCAGGTTTTGGTTGTCTCACCTTCCCCAGAAGCAGTCTGGGGGGTGTAGGTCTCCCTCAGCCCCCTGACAAGGGCAGATAGAGGCAATTTCAGGTGTTGCACTGGATCTGGGACCTTGGCTGCTTTTGCCATTTCAAGGCCTCGTCACTGCACCTCGAGTGTGATCTGTTTTCTCCTTGAAATCCATGAGAATCTTCTCGGAGCAGGAGTCCCAAATAGCCTGGATTTGCCGTGCAATTCTGCCTTGCTAAATGGCCTAGAACAGCAACGTGGATCACTTTGCAAAAGTACTGTTAAAATTAACAATGCAAGATGCTGCCCAAGAATTGCAAATGCCAGACAGGGACTCAACTGCAGCTTCTTATGCTCCACAGAGAATTTCCTTGTGTTAGTGGGGTTACTCACATCATTAAGCAGTGGCAGGAATGCACTCTGTACTTTCACATTATCAGCCTTTATAATCTTAGTCCTGACCCCTGGAGCTCTGCTTTGAGTTCAGGTGGAAGCTCATGCAGGCAACTTTGTGACCCAATTGTGTGAAGTTCCAACTTCTCTGGGCTTAGAACAAGCAGTTGCAAGCAGCAAAATGGCCAAAAGGTGAAAACAAGTGAACTCATCTTGTGTTGGATGATTCCTGTGTCTTGTAGCCAGAGCCAGACTGAGAGGAGCCAAGGGCTCCAGGTGACCCAAGGTCTCCAGGTGGTTTTAGAGTCAGGCTTTTCATACTAATGTGGGAGCTCACTGGTAGGTCAGAAAGGATCAAAGTGTTCTTTTTGGTATAATTTGAGAGGCTTTTAGAGAAGCTGTTGCAGTTACTATCTCTAGCATACTACATGCCTGTACTCCTTGTGAGAGTATGTCATGCCAACCAGAATTGCTATGTGTCTTAATTAGAGGAGGGAAATAACCAGCAGCTCCATCTCCTCTGGAAATTTCTTGTGCAGAACAAAAAGAAATTATAACCTCATGTGCTTATTTTCTTGTCATTGCAAACTGCACAGTTCTTTTTTTTTTT